>JASXSY010001429.1:0-27644 GCA_034509805.1 Sipha maydis | reverse complement strand
TAGTAGGAGTCGAGATCAAATTTTAGTTTTGGTGTATCTATACTCGTTAACTAACCGTGAGTGAACTACTAGTATGATTATAAACCAAATATTCGGAAGTATTGGCTTTTGCCGTGTTTGCACTATACACTGAACTTTGATTTATGTACATGTACCACCGTAATGATAAGCGAGTGGGGGATTAGTGTAAGAACTACTTGTTACGATGAAGGCCGCTCGAGATTATACATACGATGATACGGTTGTTATTTGCACACAACACATAATATTAAAACAGTATTTCATTAGAAATAACATTAGTGCATTATGTAAATGCCATAATTTCAAAAAATTAGTTGTATGTTTTAGTTATTAAATGTATGCACGTGATAATGTACATTTCTCTGTCCTCATAACATCAACAATATGGATTATATCAATTATGAAATTATTTCCGTTTTATTAGCGTATGCTATTTTTTGTTAATTAGATCAATACAACAAAATTAGTGTAATTAAAAATATAAGTAAAAATATTACTTCGAACATAGTACAAACGAAAACAATGTTATTTAGTTTCTAAATATTTCAATTGACATACATTTTTTCCCTTCATTTTGGGAATATATATATATACATATAGTCTTTTGAACTTTTTGACTTTCGTGTATAACAATTACATAATATATAATCAATAACAAAGTATTTTAAGTCTTTGGTATAGTTCATGGGTAATTGATTATAGTTTTATCGGGTTTTATTAACGTAGTTCAACTGCTTCAATTATTATATGAATATCATTGTTAAATATGAATTTTGATTATAACCATAATAATAAATCTATAACAGAAACGTTGAAAACTATTCTTTAACCAAGATTCATTGCTACAAGTTTACCTTTGGTTTTTATTTATATCGTAAATACCGAATTGGAATGGTTGGAAATAATCCTATAAGCTGCTTTAAATAAGATTAAATTTGTAAAACAAGTTGTGTATTTATTGAATGGTAGTAGTCTTATTTGTACGCACTTCATGATCTGTTTGTTATTGATATATTCTCAAATCAAAATACATACTTGGAACCAATACATTGCCTTTTATTTGCATATAATGCGATTTGTGGTAAACCAAAATAGTTTCTATCTTAATCCCAACATTTCAAATTAAGCACCAAATATTATCTTAATGTCCAACATACCCAACAAATACAATTGAATTGATTAATATTTTTCATATAACAATAGATTATAATTAGGGTTCGGATTTTTACAAAATTGCATATATTTTTATATTGATTCAATTTAATTATGATCTGGATACATATTTGATTCATGTTCTACTGAATCAAATAATAAAATTTTGACTTTGCTTATTGTGCATATTTATGGGATTTTAAGAATAATAATTCATATTTCAGTACATTTTTAAACATTTTTAAAAATAATTAAAAATAACATGTATATAAAGGATAAATTATCAACCTGTATAATTTTGTCTGCCCCAATTATTTTTAAATTCTAAGTAAATCAAATAAAAAAAAACAGTTTCAACACAATGCTTCTCTTATATTGTTAATTAGTATTTAATAAATACTAAAATAATAAATAATAAATACTAAATAGTAAATATTGTAGTAATTTATCTACTTATAGAAATACTTTTAAAAAATATAAAATTTAAAAATAACCATTTATAAAAATGTAATACACAGCTGTTTCTAAATTATAATACACATGGTAAATATACATTATATTCTGCATATTTTATTTTATCGTTATATTAATTTTATTAATTTATGCATATTTTTAATGTATAATATTTTTAGTACATAATTGCATATTCATTACAGTTATTTTAAGAGCATAATGATTTGAACTTTAATTATAATTATATTTAAATTTAGATCTCCAAAATTTAAAATTCAAAGATAATTATATTTTGATGAAGATGTCTTAAGAATTTTGTAAAAAAGTGAGTTATAAATTATTATGGTTTGAATTTTTTTTTTTGTGACAAATTAAATAATATTATATTTGTCGTTTAATTTTTATTCGTAATAATTATTCATACTAAATAGTCGAAAAACTGTAATCAAAATGATGTTTTACTAAATGTACATATGTATATTTACTTTTAGAATACATTTTGAGCACTGTGCAGATCCACATTGTTTAGAAAATATTCTTCTATAATATTTTTGGTTTCCATAAATCACCGCTTATATCTCTACAAATTATATTATTTGTCTAATAGATTTATATAGTTGAGATAATGATATAAGGTTTTCTGTGCTTCACTGAATAATTAATTAATTTATATGATTAAGTGAACTTCTGTAAAGGGTGAGAAAATTAGAAAGCTGCCCAAAAAAGATGCAGTTGCTGAGTAGATTTCTATAGGGATGAAAATTATCTTTAATTTAAAAAAAAAGTGGCATCTTAAGTCATACTGCTGATAGAACTTTCTTTTGTACAACAAATATTGTGTTTCATGACATTCGAGATTTATAAAATTATTTTAAAAGCTTCATAGCTAATTAAAATTTAACTCAAAATGCACGTGCAAAATCCAAAATAACACAATTTACAACAATAAAGTATTGTATAAATAATTATATTAAATTGTGATTTTTGAAGTATTATCAGATTTACGTGCAATCGAGACTAAATATATATATATATATATATATATATATATATATATATATATATATATATATATATATAGCATAAGTTAAAAATTTTAAGCGTTGTAAGTCTAAAAGATAATTCATGTAAAATATTTTATTAAAATGTGTTCACCATAAATATGAAGAAAAGATAACTATGAGGCAACGAATATTCAATTACTGGATGAATAGAACTGCATTAATGTATTCAAAAGATACCTAAAACTTAATCAAAATTAATTCACAGGTTACGTTGATGCAGCTTTGCATATGAATATTATCGGAAAATATAAAACCCGTTATCTCATGGGGACGTGAACGGATACGTAAACCGATTTTAAAGACATTGTTTTGGATAAACGTTATTAACGAGAACCTTGTGCGTGTTTCTTTTAATGTACACATAAAATAGTATAACGTTCACAATTTTCCAACGCTGCGCTGCCCGAAAATAAAGCTTGAACAAGAAAAAAAAAATACAAAATCTACCGTCGTTGAGGGGAGAAAAAAACGTATTGGACCGTTTGAGCCCGAGCTTTGTTCAAAATCTCTACGACTCCCGCGGAGTTGTAGCGTGCGTTTACGAGTAAATCTCCTGGGAGGATTCGAAAAAACGCAAAAGAAAACAAGACATTTTATCGGGAGCCCGGGTAGGCATCAATCGCGTGTAATACTTTGAGCCGAAATATCTGCAGCTTACGGTTAAACCGGCGGCGGCGCGCGTATGATGCCGGCACGACATCAATTATTTCGTGGCCGATGATCTCTCGATGACACGGCGAGTCACGTGACCGTACATCGGCAATATCGATTGGCCGCGAACACCTGGCGACAACATCGTCGGAGTGCGCGAAAGGAGACGCCGGAAATCTGCTCAGATCCGCCCTGCCATGTATCAGACAAATAATTGCGCACCGGTCTAGTATTTGAGAGTTTTTCCGCGACACCGGTTAACATTCGTCCGACGGTGTAATTTTACAGCATTATCAGGCGGCATAGGTACAATTGTACCGCCATATATAATTGTATGGAAATTCCCGATGGTAACTCAACCAAAAGCAGCAGGTGGTCCTCAAATACCACATGGCTGTCGTACAGCTACTCCTATAGTTGGTATTTGTAAAGTCTGTCGAAACCAGAAGAGGAAACACGCAAACAACTGAAATAGGGGCTTGGGGGTTATGACCTCCCCGAAATATGTCCACCGATGGGTTTAGATTTGAATACCAATTTGAAACGTGGATAACTTTACAATGTTACTATATCGTTTATCATTGCATAAATAATTGATAACAGCTAAAATGTGATTTAAGGTTATAATTCATGTGTTATAGAACACATAATAGAATATGTATAACCATACAATTATTGTTATTATAGAATAGCGTCTAGTAGGTACCCACAAGACTACACCACAGACTACATTAATTGTTTAATGTCTATGGCATAAACTTGGAATCAGAATTATCAGATTCTACAAACATTATAAAGCGATCGGTTAATTGTTAAATTTTAAACATTTCAATAAAGTAATTGATGTTGAATTTTTCTATTCATTAAGCTGTAATTTTTTAAAGTTATTACTACGTTATTTTGTTTTTCAATAAAAAACTAATCTGATGATTTGGAAGTGCCAGATAATGACGTCAATCCTAATGACCCATATATGGCTATAGCCTATACGAGTACTTCAGCAAGAAACAGTGAGTAATAAGATAATTTATAATTATAGGTTTACTGGTGTTATAAACAAATTATTATTATTATTACTTGACTATGACTTATAAGTTTATTTAAATATTTAATATCAACAAATTGTTTTTCATTATGTGTTACGTAAAAATAATAATTTAACAATTTAAATTTTTTTTTCATTTACCAAACTTAACATTACTCTCCATCAAACATCTTTTTAAATTGATTTTTTTTTAATGTTTAGGCATAAATAAATTCCCCATAAATAAATCCAAGTTTTGCCACTGCGTTTATTCGATTATCGTAATAGGTTATTTTAAAAAAATTAACCGGTGTGGTCAACAATATAGATTATTGAAATTTTATAAATATTGATGGTTAATAATTTATTTTATTTTATCTTATAAAATTCAATTGATAATATTTAATCATAATAATTTTATTATTGAAATCGTTTTTTTTTTCGTTTATCATAAATGATCTAAGGTTTAAATATATTTTATTTTATTTCAATAAATTCACAAATTCAAATATTATAAGTCGTATAAACTCATCACATAAAAAAGAGCATTTAAGATTTAATATAAAAGATTATTTAAGTCTTTTACGAGAAGTTTTATGTCATAATCGATGTAATGATAGTAGACAGTGATATATCTTTAAAGACAAATTTGCACAAAACGTAATATAATAACTATTTCAATATGATATCAACATTCCATATAAGTACGGAAGTTACGATACTGAAAAAAAATAAATTTTTAGCTATTATGTTGTTTATCATTTAATGGAACGTTATTTTTACCATTAAGTTTAGCGTACGTTTGATAAACTCTATTGTCTACAGACATGTTGTGCTAGATTATAATCATACACGTTGTTATATATTTTATGAATGTTTTTAATTTTATTTGTTATTGAAATCCATTTCTGAGAGTGTAATATTTTTTATTTTTTATTTTTATTTAAACTTAAATGTTTTACTGTTATTTTACTATTATTGTTATTATCATCGATTAATATAGTTTTATCAGATTTTCAAAAAATATTTATAGTTTATAACTTTTGTGGTTATACACTGTGCCCGTAAAATAAAAACATGTATAGTGTTATAACATTTTATATCGGATCAGTGTTAAATTATTATGTATTAGTACTTTATATGTATATTAAAAAATTATGATAGATATTTCAATACTACCAGTATATTTAGTAGACATAGTTTTTTTGGTTTTGATAAATTAACTAATTTTTCTTATAAATAATATGTATTTTTGGAGATTTAGACTCATGAATCATAAATTCAATTGAATAAAAAAATACAATTTTAAATTACAATATTGGGATTGTATATAAAATATTGATAGTTAAGTTATTATAACTATATATATGTATGTATATATTGATACTATATAGCAAAAATATATAAAACAAATTGAAAAACCATTAACAATTATTTCTTAAAGTATTATAAGTTTGATATAGTTCTATGGATTGATAGTGCTACATTGTAAATATCGATAGAGAAAAAGAAAGAGACAGAGAGAGAAAGAGCTAGAGAGGAAGAAAGCGTTTAATTAATTGAACATTCAAAACATTATAAGTAATTATGTTCAATAAATAATTTTTAAATACTGTTGCGTATAAAAATATTTTTGTAGTAGAACAATAACAAATATTAGTGGTAAAACAATTACACGGAAAATCAATATTAAAGCTATTGCGACAGACAGTGATATTAATTTAAATATCTAAGAACGTCTTGATCAAACGGTTTGTAATTATTATAAAAGTAATATAATACATTAGTTATTAGGAATATTAAAAACATTATGAAATTTAAATAAGTTATAAATATTTTTCGATGTCTTAATGTTCTAAATATCATATTTATTTAAGTTATTTTTAAGTGATGTACTTTAAATGAAAAAAAAAAGAAGTGACAAAACCAAATAGAATATAACAATCATTTTTGATCATCATGAATATCGTACTAATATAACACTGTTCATTCATTTTTTCTCAGATCTTACTTTAAAATGTATTTTACTATTATTTTATTATTTTTAAATTTTTAGCTTACACCTTATAATTCTGTACAGTTACACGAAGACTTTCTCACCAAGATTTAATGATCAATGTTATACTTAAGCGAGGCGACAAAGATATTATTTTCATGGAAATACACATATTTCAATTTGTTTTCTTAGAATATGGAGTAGTAAAATATAAATATTTTACTATTTTCTATACAAAGTATAAAGAAGATTTAAACACTTAATTTCTATGTTTACACGTAAGAACATTTTTTACTAGGTCGATTGAGCAGTTTCATAGGATTCGGTAAATTAAGATCGCTAGTTTTATAGTTCCAACACGATGTATATATATTTCAACAATAAATATACGTTATTTATATTATGTCCTTTGAAAAAATATACATCAGTATAAAAAATATAATATTTAATAACTGGTTTTGTAGGAAATTAATGTTTATTCGAATAGCAGTATAAATTATGTACCAATTTTGTAGTATGTAGATTTTTGGTAGTATCATACGATTGTATTACGATAATCGAAGGGTTGGTAAAAGGGATTAAATAAAACTATAAAACATATACAACTTATAGGATACATTTCGTTAATAAATACTTATGGAGTCTATAGTTATTTTATTATTGCTAATTCGATTCACCAAACAGAACATAGCAATCAAGTTTATAATGTAAATACTGTAGCGACATTTATGGTGAAAATCAATACCATTTAATTTTATTGGAATTGAAACGTATCCATTTGTTTATTAACCAAAGATATATTTCGTGATAAACATTAATCGATTTTATCAGAAATCTCTGGTGCACTGGCGCAAACGGGTGCAATGGTCGGAGTAATTATTATAAATTGTTAAATTAATTGTACAGTTTCGGATTTTAATACTTGTGAAAACACAATAGGAATGACTAAAATAAATACTCACAACTCTCGTCCGCCTATTTGTATACATTAAGTAAGCGTCCCGTAGAGTTTGGTTTCTCTTTATGGCCTATTAATTTACATGAAACAGGCGTATCAAAAGCTTTATTCATAGTATGCAGTTTTTCATACATTTTTTTTTTGAGCTTAAAAAGTTTTTCAATTATTTTTTGTTTTATCACTGTTATATCCTTTAATATTCATAAGATATGATGACACGCGTTTAAAGGTTAGAATTGGGCTCACTATTAAATGTTAATAGCTCATATACGAAAGATATCGTAACATTATATACTATGCTTAAGTCTATGTATAGATTTATAATATATTTTAAATTATATAGTCATCAAGATTAATTCATCTGCTTACATGTTGCATCATTATATATATAGAATATTATTTTTAGGACCATCAATTGCAATTTAAATATCCAGTTTGGATTATACAGATATAAAAACTGATATTATTCAATTTATTAATTATTTATAACATTCGAATAGCATTATATCTACTGATATACAATATAAATTATTCAACTTTTCAGCAATTTTAATTCTGTGTAATTATTTCAGAGAGTAAATAACGATGTAGGTTCAATTGTAAAAAAAAAGTTGTAATATACATTTGAAAAATACCATTTATTAGGTAATTAATTGAGTTAAAGTTTAGATTTATACTTAATTTAAAATAGTAAATGCAATAAAATAACTTAACTTCTATATACATATACAAATATGTTGAAAGTAGAAATTATAACACTTCATAGGACGTTCAAAAAATATGTTTATCATTTTCAACTTATTAATACCATAAGGTATATAAGATATGTAAGGTGTATGAAAAGTATTACTTATAAAGTAGAGCTATGGCAATTTATAACCATTAAAATTATAAGTGCATTTCTATACAAATAAATTACATGAATGAATTATCTGTTGTTTTTTTATTTTATTTTTGTGTACTATCTAGTTTTTGGATTTTGGTAAAATATAAAAGTTGACTTAAATACCGTATTAATGATAATCGAATAAAATAATTATATCTATTTAGTATTACAGAAAGTTAATTGTGAATGTTGGAGAGCATTGACAGTGGCGGCGAAAATTCTTACGGAGTTATTACATGATGGTAATTATGATGATGAAAATAAATACAATATTTAAGCTTTTTATTTATGAGAACTTTATTACCATAAATTCACTGGCAAATTGTACAGGTAAGCTTAAGGTCTTCATACTAATTTGTATTGAATTTATATTCACTGATTACCCTTGACAAACCAATAATAATTTTATTAACATTTAAATTTATTTGTAATTGTTCAAATCCCCACCACTTCCAAAAATCACAAACAATATCCAGGAATAATATGGGTTTCTCTTGATTTTTATTTTACTAGTTTCATGTTCATATTATTCTGTGGCATTTCATATCATTTATACTTTTGTTTCCATTCACATTATAAACTTATAAAAATTAGAATCGACCATTTTGCATTTAAGAATAAAATGTACATCGGATTATCCTTTTAAATTGGAACACTAAAGTACATAGATTTAATTGTGTGGGAATGTATGAGCATGTGTGTGTACATTGTGTATGTATATTATAATTTAAATTAATTTAATATTTGATTTGTAGTACAAATTTAGTGAATATACATTATAGTATTGACATTTCACACGTTATGTCAATATGTATTATGTTGATTACATATTTGGGCTATATGTGTTCTCAAAAATATCTAAACATATTATACTAATTGGCATAGCACAACATTTAATAAAATTAAGTTGATTTAAAAAATACAAATGTTAAAATTAAAAAAAAAAAAAAAAAACAAAAATACAAATTATTATTTGAATCATTTTTAATCACCTCGATTTATTAAATGTTTTAAAATGTTATTATTCATGTTAGTTAAATAAATAATTATATAAAAAAAATGTTTGTAAATACTTCATAGTTTATAATACAATAATATAATGAATTAAATACATATCGTTGTTGTATTATATTAAATTTTATTTGGTTTATACATAATTAAATGTTATGATTATTATAACTTTTTGTAATAAATTATAGTTAAATGTAAATCTAGAAGAAGTATAAAAACGAATTACAAGAAAAATAGTTGAAACTTTAATAATATTCTGGTCTTAAATTTAAAATCCTAAAAAAATAAAGTAAAAAAGTTTTAATTATTAAATATATTTGAAGGTTGTTAAATACATTTCATTACTTTTAAGAAGGATAAAATATTTATGATAACGTTTCTTCTGATGTAAAATTTTTTTTTACTATGTAATATTTTGTGTTATCGAAATAGAATAACCCAAAATCGCGATTTTTCTTATTTATTACATTATATCTCCTATAACATTATAAATTAAATATAATATGACCCCCCCCCCCCCCGCACTTTAGGAAGATTTGTTTAAAATGTCGTTGTTTTCTTATACTTATAAATATTTGATCAATATTTTTTTTTTCATTTTCATTATATACATTTAAAACAAAATAATATTATACCCTAATTTATTGCAATTTAATAAAAACAGAATTAATGATAAGTATATTATTTTTACGCCCCCCCCCCCCCCGAGAAAAATTTCTGCGGGTGGCCTTGTTTGTTTTCCCTTAGTTAATAAACTTTATTTAAAATCTATATATACAAATATAGTAAGCAAATGAGATGACATAATAAAATATTAAAATATTTTATTTACAAATTATATTGTTATTTTCACTAAGCCAATTAAGCTAAATCATAAAGTAAATCGTCCATTGAAATAATATTTAATGCGAATAAATGTTGAATGTTTCGTAGAATATAAAATTATTACAAATAAACGATGTTTTTAATAGTTTCCATGTTTATTAATAGCAATAAATTGTTATAAAATAACGTAATTATGTTTAATAATTACTAAATATTCAAAACGATAATCTCAAATATTCTATTTCCATTTTTTTCTAAGGGCACTGAAAACATGGCGCATTACTGAAGTTTACTGTTTAGTTGATAAGTGATTTCATGAGAAAATTCAGAGATGGTGTTCGAGTGTGCTTATATGAAACACGCAAAGCAGAATATGTCTTATGAAATATTGTGGGTAAGATGAAACACATGAAGTATAAAATTGTTTCTCAGAAGAGTATTACTGTAACAGGAAACGATAAACAATTTAAAGCGAAAGGAAATTATTAAATGAATTGCATGCTGAACATTCATTATACTTTACTTAAAGTACAACTTTTACTTTTATCCGATAAAAATTACAATTGTTTTAATTTCTAACTTCAAACCATTACAAAGTATTATTATAAATCATTTAATAATTTCGTATTATTTTATAATAATCAGAAAATAAATTGTTATCTATGAGTATTTAATTGTTTCCCATTCGACATACTTCTATAATACATTTCAAAATAGTGTATCTGAATTCACGAGTATACGCTTATACGTATTTATGTAAAATTAAGATTCGATTTTTAAGATTCGTTACTTAACATTTTTCATGAATTTATAATATTACTCATGTATTTACGCCTTAATTTACTTAATTCTCTTTTCTTATTTGTAAAAGATAGGTAGTTTTGTAATTATCATTTTTAGTTGTAATTAATCAGTTTTGTAATTATCAGATTAAATTATTTTAATAAACAATAACGTAAAGTATAACTAGATTAAGTATTTTCAACAAATAATAATAATACAGTTTAATTTTAGAAAAACCAAACTTATAATGTAATATAAGACAGTTTTTCATATATTTATTGATAATAAATAAATAAATAATAATATCATAAAGAATATTAGTAAATAAACAAAATAGTTTAATAGAAATTAAATATTTGAGAATATTCTATAAATCATTTATGGAAAATTAATTCTATTTGTAAAATTAATACGTTTTTATTATGATATGAAGAGTAAATAATTTACATTTTCATACTAGGTAATTAAAATTATTCACGTGATTATGACTCCGATATGTGCTCTCGTGTTTTAGCATTTATTAATTCATGTATATTAATCATACGTGCTTTATTTTGTGACATTTACATGTTTACTATATCCGTGAACACGTATGTTTGTATTCAAATAAAAAAGTAAGACCCCTATTTAAAAAACCCAAAACATATAACAATAAATGCACTATTTAAATAGTGTAATAATGTATTTAAATGTATGTACTATACTGTAAAAAAAAATTCATTTTTTTTTATGTACAGAACTATATTCGAAAATCATACTTCATAGTTATTATTAGTTTATATTATTTTTAATAATATTAACTATATTATTATGTAGTTATAAGTGTTCTATTTACAGAACAAGATATTAGATTGTTGAAACTATATTATAAAATATACTTTTTTTATCTATAATTTTACAACAATAATAGTCTATTTACAGTATCTTACAATAATAATAACTATTTACAGTACCTTAATGCATGATCTCTTAGTTGTCTACTGTGTTTTAGGTCTTCAAGATCTACTCCTTTGAACGGCATAAAGGATTGTTGGACGTCCGGATGCGTTTCAAAGAGACTGAAAAAAAACATTGATAAATAACTAATAATTATAATAACATTTTTATTTTAACATCGCAATCAATAATACCTATAAATAACTTATTCATTTTTCATTCCTATATTATATAATGAATACTCCAGTTTTAGATATTCGATTTAACAATTTATGACCTTCTCCAAAAGTGAAAATATGAATTTATTATAAATTAATATTTTTTCATTTTTGTTATATTTTAAACTTAATATATTAGCTAACCCGGTGAACTTTGTTCCACCTTAAAGGAAATAAATTTGCAGATTTTGGATTTTATTATATTAGGATAATGATAATGTTTGACGAAAATCGCCAGATAGTAAAACCATTGCGCCTCCAAAACATCTTGTCATTGTGTAGATATTTCAATGTTCGGTTAAGTGCTGCCAATGCACGTGTATGCGCCATTGTGCATTCGTCCCAAATGCTGATAAAATTTTGGCCATTGCGGAGTGTTTTGCAATATTACATATTGATTCTTCAATGGTTAGAATATTTAACGGTTATTTTAATACTGAATAAGCATTCTTCTAAGAATGTAGCTGCTATTTGCCAGAAAAAACAACTGCAACCGCAATGTTGAATCTCGCACGAACAGCGGCTATAATTACTGACATAATGAATGTCTAACCAGTTCAACCAGAGGCATCCAGGAAATATAAACCACCATTTCCATCATCAATTGCCTTCATTAATGTATTATAAACTATCTTTTGTTGGGCATTCAACAGGGGTATATTCGTTTGAACTATTAAATGTAATTGTTGATAATCATATTCACGGCCTCGTTTCGATTCACGATTAAATGCGTCATTCATTTCTCGAATAAAATAAATACATAGTTTAATTAGTGGGGAGGTAATTTAGAACAAGAAGGCGGACATAGAATACATTTATAGTGACATAGTTTTAATTATATAGTATTTATTTATAGCGGACATAGTTATACCACGTTGTATGCGTATGTACGTGGAACGTGACATACAACGTGGTATAACAAAACACAACTGAGAACAAAACGAAACATTTATCAGTCAAAACATCATAAATTCGTTATAAAAAAGTTCCACTGTAAATAATATAAAGTCGTATAACAATCAACCGAATTAGTTATATTTATATATATTTATATTTTCAATATTTGTTATTCCAAGTCAATTATATTTTGTTATACCACGTTTTATGTTACGTTTCACGAGAACGGAATAAAAAGTATTTTATGTCCGTTCCCTGATTTTAAGCTACCTCTTCATCAATTTTCAGCCACATCAGTTCAGCCGTTCTTGAGTTTTAAATAGTGTAACTAACACGACTTTCTTTTATACTTTTATATATATATTATACATTTTTTTTTTCGTGTTTAACTCTTATCTTATTTGTTTGCCGAATGGAATGATATATACTACAATGTATAATGTATAATATAGAGAAATATATTAAGTTTGTTGTATGAGACAGTTTCACTAACAATTAATAATGTAGTAATGTTAATCAATTTTACGCGTCTCTTTTGATTTATTTTAAATCATGTGTAATAATTTTTCGATAGTAAATGGTTGTCATTTAATATACTTTAGAATAACTTTTGAACATTTTGTAAGATGAATTATGATATCCCACGAATTCGTCTACTCAACACTATTGTTATTTGAATTTTCATAAAACTGTTTTGAACAGATATTAATCATCCGTTCATTATTTTTTTTTTTTTAATGGCAAAGGTTAAATCAATAATGAAGAAACGAAATTAAAAAAATAAACAATTATTTTTCATTCTTCAAAACTTATTGTTTTTATAAAATAAAAAACCTGTACATAGTATAATTTATTTAAGTGATACCTATGTGGTGTTAAGAATGAAATATAATGGATGGAAAATTATAGTTTTGGTTAAAATATTAATTAATTATACAACTAAATATTATAATCTAAATTTTAAATTCATAATTTAAGTATCTAGTAATTTAAAAATAAAACAATTTAAGTTTTTTTTTATTTTTGTATTACTTTTTTATCAACTATTTAAAAATATTATTATTAATTAGTATTTATTAATAAAATATTATTTATTCAGTAACACAATCAACAAGATTAAACTCAGAAACTCAGGCTTACTTTTTTTTAAACCTACCTCCATAGCTCAATAAGAACCGATTTAGTCAAATATCGGACAAGATTGATCATTATATAAAATTAAATATTTAATTGCGTCGTATTATGCTTGAATATAGATTAAATTACACTCATAATTTTTCAGTCTTCTCTGTTAGGTTCATAATTCTTAATTGTCACGAGACAATAAGACTTCAAAGGATAAAAGGTAAAGCATGAAGCTTTTTGTGACTTTGTTTCTTTTTTCTCATTTAAAACTAGCATACCATTTATAAAAAATGAGCAAACAGTACGGGTCGAGTAAATTATCACAGTGGGTAGGTTCACGTCACTGGGCGAGGTGATGATAGAGTATTAACTCTCTAATGGGGTCCAGTGAAGTAATAATGGAGACCCCGGGAAATCATGTACCTAAGACGAGGGCTTTATTGGCCAAAATGACGGTGGTAATTACCATGCCGGTTTTCTTCGTTGACACAAGGTGGTGAACGGGTACATATAGAAGTATAACAGGAGTAGAATATAATGACAAGATGGCGAGTGGTAGTCCGTTATAAATTATTCAATGGCATATACATAAAAGTGTAAAAACAAACAAACCCTGAAAGACCCTAATGAGTTCCTTTCATCGGTCTCTTGGGTTGACAGCTCTGCCATAGCTTTATATTGACTACATTATTCTTCTCGTCAGTATCATCTATATTAATCGGAAGAATAAAACTAACTATTTCACTATAAAAGGCATTTAGTAGGGCTCATGTTTTTGTTTATAATAATTTTTGCATCCTTTATTTTTAACTGCGTTTTTCGCATATTTTTTGTTATTTTAATCTATTTTCCCTTTAGCCGACACCTTATTTTTTCATCTTTTAAATGGCATTCGGAGCAAAAGGACAGGTCTATCTGATGAAAAACTGATTATAATAGGATTTCAACACCAGAACGTTTTGTTTGTTGAATGGATAAACATGACGTGTACCCTGAAACTACCTATACAATAGTGAAAATGGATATTATAAATATGCATTAGCATTTTAAAGAAAACGATGTTAAATTATTTAAGACACCAAAAACACTCATTATTTTTCTAACCATTCGTCATCGTCATAGTCATAGTTCTTCGTCACTCGATAAAGTTCGTTAGAATAAAGACTAAGTTATGTTAAATTATAGATTTGAGAAATTTAATTCTTATCTGACTATACTACTTGTTTATGTTATTATGTATGATAAATTATATATAATAGCTTTAATAACTTATAGTTAAAAGCTAACAAAAAATTATATATATATATAAGATAAATTATTTTGTGTAATTTATTTATCATAATGGTATTTAAAATTGAAATACGTGTATTATATAGAATGTAATAACAATTATTTGAACACAAATATTAACAGTATTTTCAAAAATAAATTAGAAAAAAAATTTAATTTTAGAAACTTACAATATTTATCAAAATGTTTTAAAAAATATACTAGTAATATATGAATAATGAATGAATATAAATAATAAATAATGAATAGATAAATTGTGCAGAGATATATAGATCTCATGAAGCCATAATTGGCCATGTTAAAAATCGAACATCTGTATAGTGATAAAACGATAAACAATTGTTAATTTATTATTCTTGTAAAATGATATACTATCCCTTTAAATTAAAACATGTTTCAGTCATAACTCCTATATTCTAAGTTCTAATCAAACAAATCGATTAAAATTCAGGTCTTTTACAATTAAAAATAATTAAAAATAATTAATTAATTTAACGAAACTCGTACATTTTCTACTTGAATATGACATACTTCATGTTTAAATTAAACAATATACGTAATGCTATTGAAAACTATACAGGCTGCTATTAGTATTTAATGTTATGAGTATAATAGTATTTAATGCTAGGGTGACTATACATGGAGTACCAAAAACTGTCGATTAAATAAAATTTGAATGTATTCAAGAGAATTCATAATGTTTGAATTTCACATCTACGGCACATATTTCATCAACAACGAACTAATCATATAATATAAAATGTATAATCCGTACGTTTGGTTTTAAATGACAAAACTTTGGTATTCTTTTTGGGAGTAATAAGAAAATGTTAATTCCGCTATTTATAATTGACATATTCTCACTTATTCCTCTGCCAAGAAAACAATATATACTGTAACAGGTAATAATTATTTGATAATTGATAAAGATAATGAATTACCTAATTTGCCATCGCGAAAGATTAATTATATTAATATTTAATAGTAATATTTTTAAAGTGTCTGTGCACATAATAAAAAACATTTAACATTATTTTTATGGTTAAGGAATTATTAATCGAGAACCTAAACGAGTATTATACGTAACGAACAACTAAGTTATATTCGTGTATAAAGGACAAATAATAATAATAATAATAATCACATAACGGTTTTCTTTAATTTTTAATTTAAATAGGAATTTAGTTTTAATTTAATAAAGGTATAAGTTTAAATTTACACCACCTCCAAGGTACTCCCAAAAATATCATTCAAATACTCTTAACATATATTAAAATGTAAATTATGTAACTAACCGTTATTTCACATTTTTAGCAAAAAATTATTTTTATCATAAACTACGTCAAATTTATAAAAAAGAGCTGCATATTTCTCGCGGATTACGGTATTGGTACCGATACTCTTTGTTGTCATAGATTTAATTTTTGTGATATTATATAATACACCATAAACATCATAAAAACCGTAAAAAATGTCCATCAGTAATAATGTTGTCAAAATCAGTGGCATACAATCGTTGACATCTGACATCCGAAAAGCTTGTGCACATTGCATATAAATGAAGATAATGTTCGGTCTACCAACAAAATATGGTTTTATCATTCAAGTTCCTAATATTTCACGATCAAACATTTTGGGCGGCTATTTTTTCTCATTCATAAATAAAATCAATTTATATATATTAAAACATACTTTTGCGTATACCACAAAATTCTGATCCATTCTAAACTTCAAATATGTGTAGTATTTTTGAAAATACAGCTTAATAAAAACTGTTTATCAGAATTACACAAACTGTTACATTTTTCTTAAATTAACATAATTATGAAACAGTAAATTTTTTCCTGGACCGTTAGATGTACTTCACTCGAAGACATATTACAGCATTAATTTAATAATAAATTTAACTATTATCTGTCAGGTTCGGATTTAAAACGTGTGACTTTGATTACCGGCCAAAGAATCTTTTAGTAATTAGTTTATGAAATGCATTTGGTGGGAGTGAACGTGACAAATAACATTCAAAATATTTCACAAAAACGTAACGTTAGTGAACAATTTCTAGAAAACTAACACGGCCATTTCGCGCCAAGTACAATAACGTCGAAACAGGAGAAAACCAAACGATTCCGAAAAATATTCACTTGCACATGTCGTTAACGGTGATCGCCGTTCACCAGAACGCGTTATTTCCACCGACCGGTACGGAGGGCTGACGCGCTAGAGCCCTTGGTACAATAAAGTTTTCGAAGACGTTTCGATTTTATTGCCCGAACTGAAATCCGTGACACTTATAGACGTAATATCATGCTATAAAAATACACGGGGAAAATCGTGTACATATATATTTACACACGCGGTATACGCACAAGATTCTAAATCCATCCAATCGAACGTACACCGGATGCTACAGACCTTATCCGTATTACAACGATATTAAACTAAAATACTGTTACTCGGCACTATAATAAAATATAAATGTATCTATATGTATACACACAAACACGCACACACACACACACACACACATAATGGAAATACGGGATTTAGTACATGCAATGAAAATCATTATAATAAAATACGCAGTGCTTATACGCGAATAAAAATAAAAACAACGCTAATAACTACCATACACTGTGTGAATTATTACGGTCGACATTATACTAGAACATTATCATCACTAAAACTGCTATGCTACGACCTACCCCGAAACTGCTTACTATCAGAATTAATAAACTTTATGGTTGTGTGCAATGTGCATCCATCATGCCGATGATATTGTTGACCGTAACCCGATATGCTACGTACATGTATTAATACGTACACTGCGAGTCTTTATATACTTAAAGTGAAAATTAAGATCTTTATTGCTATCCGAAAGAGAACATTTTGGAGAAGATTATTGAAATATTTTCAACCATTGTAAACACCGTGATTTGGCCTTGTAATTAATGTGACATAATATTGGAGTGATTAAGAGACTAATTCGCAGACAACACTGGTTTAATAAATTGCAATCATATTCGAAACAGATAACTTAATTTAAACAAAAGAGCACTTATATTGTTAAAATATTCTTCGTATGTTGACAAAACCGCATGAAAAGTATATTTAACGGCGCTAACATAAAAACAATAAATATTTATCTCGAAGTGTAAAATATTTTTTGATACAATTTCTTTAATAATATACAGATGCTTTGAGTGCTCAAGAGTTATGAGTTATGAGATAAAATTTATTTTCCATAATACCTGAAAAACAACATTCAAGTATTGTAAAATATTCATATACAATTTATGCATTTGCATGATAATGATAATTTAAAAAAAAAAAAAAAAAAAATGTAGACGATTTACTATTTATTTATTATAACTTTGTATCAAGAACTTATATTGTGGAATATTTTTAGAAAAAAAAAAAATTAAAATGGTATTGTAGCCTATATTCACGTTTAAGAATATTTTTTTCATGCTTTTAACATTTATTTTCTTGATCAAAGAAGTACCTTATACTTAAGTAAATTTAAAGTTTGACCCTTACACAGTAAATAGGTCATATTTGGAATTTAGTTTTAGAAAAGCTCTAAAACAATAAAGAAAAATTATGAAGTGTTTCATTTTTTAATTTATAAAATGAGAATTTTTAACAAAATATAAATATATTACGATAGGTACTGTTTATAAAATAATAATCCATTAATACATGATACTTACATGTATCCATAATTTACTTTATTACTTTTAAATCTGAGTATTGCGTTTATAATTTTATCACTTCATAAGACTATGACAATAAATCATATATAATTTCATATTAAAGAAACAAGTTTTTTGTTGTTTTATTTTATTAAATTAGTATTATGAATTCAACAAGTTTGAAATTGATTATTATTTAGATACATTATTACTGTGTTTGTTTTAATTATAACACCAGATATATTATAGTTCCATAGTTCCAGTTCATGATTTAGTTAAGAACTTTAGGATTTAGTGTTATCGGTGTTCAACACTTGTTTATCTAAGTGATAATTTTGTTTCGAAATACAGATAAATCACTTTAGTGTCATTATAGCAAGAAGCCATTTGATAATTTCAACAAAAAGCGAGTGGAAATAAGATACCATCACAACATTTAAATACAATGAAAACATGAGATTATTAGGCAAACATTTATAGTACCAAATGGTATTATTTATTAATTCTTAAAGGATAAATATCTTAAAATTATTATTTTGCACACGTTTCTATAATGATGCAAAATCAAAGTAAGTATAGTTCAAAATAGTGATAATAATAATAGTGTTAAGAACGCATACATGTGAGTTTTTTAACAATTTTAAGAACAAACGTTTGCAAAGAAAAGCTTCGGTATCTTAAGAACAATTATTTTAATGTTCATATTTGTTCACAAATATTATATTAAAACTTTTTAATGCAGTACATTGTTACGTCGATACTTACAGATGCATCGAATCGTATATACATGTTATATTTATATGTACATGAATATAGATGTATTCAAACATTTACGAAAACTGCTCCAGCAAGATATCATTTTTTTGGATAATAACTATTTAAAAGATTCTATAGAATTCTATGATATTCTTTTTTTTTACTGATTTGTTGTCGTTAGTCATACTTACCAAATAGTGACGTATGCGATAAATGACAAATCGATTTTTTTCACGACCATACAATATAGATGTTCGAGAGTTTTCACACGTTTACGATTTCTCGGGATGGCATTAACTATAGCTTAGGTGATTTTGATATTATACCAATGAGATTTTATATTTTGGATAAGAATAAAAAAAAAAAATCAGCCAATGAATGCTTTCAATGACGGCAACAGCTTGTTTCATTAACATAATAGAAAATAAAAATAAGCGGTTACCTTAAACGGGGACTTCAATGGTTGAGAAAAACACTAACGTACGCACGAGTGTTTAAGCGCCTTACTTAAAATGGTTTAGCTCTTTTCTGGTACATTATTCTTGAGAATAATGGAAAACTGTTTCCGATAAACTCCGAACATCATCTAGATTTTCGGTCGGGTAATAGGATTTTATTCCGTACACTGCAAACTTGGCCAGGTGAACGCAAAAAGTAACCTCAGAAAAACGACGAATTGAATTAGGAAAGTGTTTGTGCTTTGGTTTTCGTAGATAGGTTGACTTCCTCTCCCTCCCCTTCTCAGCGAATTAAGGTGTCAAAAAAGTAAATAAAAAAAAATATACCACTTTGAGCATGTATTGGTATTAAAGCTATCATTTAAATAACATTGGTCTTCGGCAAATCCACAACTGTTTTTTCGGTATCAATATACCTATTATAAAAAATTCGTTTATGTGTTAGGACAAAATTATAATACCGCTGCTGTACAAAATATCAATTCATTCATAACGCAAAGTCGTTTCACGTTATTTTTGTCTTGCACTCGGTGTCAGTCCAATACTACGTTTATAAATTCATTGCGAAGATTTTTTCTTTTGAATTCCTTCAAAAAAAAAAAAATGAGAGATTCAACTTTTTTTATTTTTAAATTCAATATGATTTACTATATAGTTAAATATTCAAGTCGAACGAACGGCTATAAAAATATGATATTTTAAAACAAAACAATTGCAAACGAACACGATGAATGAATTATTGCGATAATGACACGGAAAGCTTTTACGTTGCGGGTATAACAGCGGTACCTATATAGTATTGTCGGTTTGATGAATATGTTACATCACGTTATATTATTGTAAAATATTTTCGATTCACCCGTTCAAAACGATATATTATATCGTTGACGAGCACTAACCTGTATGTCAGTCGCGTAGTGGTGATACGAAATTCCAGCAATCGCTGTATGTCTTGATACCAACGTGAATAACTCAGCCGTGGTAGGTACGCCGATTACAATATTATATGCGTTGTACCACGTGCAGTATATTATAATATTGTGATAAACGTTACTTGAATATTTCACGTGAGCCAAACTATAAGGGCGTAAACGTGTAAACCGGCGTGACACGGGAATTCTGCGGACAAAAGGTTAAAGAGACATTTTGAACGCCGAGAAAGGTAACATTTTGAATAAATTATTTTTTTCCTTTCTAGATTTTTCCTCGTTTCCGCTAGAACGACAAACCGTACGTTCCGGAAATAAAAGTGAAATATTTTTTAGATGGCGAATTGTGTTATTAATAATTATTTATATTGAGTTTATGAAATTGTTAATATATGATTCGATTTTATTTATTACAATATCGATGTACTACTTAAAAAACCGAAATGATAAAATAAAATAAAATTGTATTAAATTCATATGAAACGTGACAAAAAATATAACAATAAAACAAGCGAGTTTATAGAATTTGTAGCTGAAAGTTTTAAATCGAAAACGGAATGTGAAACAATTTGTGGGATGAAATATAATATTTACGTATACATAAACATGTAAATTAATCTAAAAAACTATCCGTGGTAAATAATTCTACTGAATAAATAGAGCTCAATTGTTGTGAATATTTAATTTATTACTTTTAGAAGTTCTTTTTTTTGTAAAAAATTGAAACTTTTATATCAAATTTATATTCTTTATATTAATGTTTAAGACATCATATATATAAAAATATACATCTAGAAATAGTTCTTATGAAATATAGGAAACTGAAGAAAACCATATATTTTTAATTGTTCTAAATACTTTAATAATGGAATTATAATTACTAAAATAGTAAGTAAGTATCTTATATTACTAATACAATCCCATAAAAGAACTTGTTAAAACTGTTTGCTGATTCAAAGCTAGTGTTAAATTATACGTGAAATAAATAGTAAACAACTTCTTGATCATTGTTAAGCCTAAGGGGAAACTTGTCAATAGATTTTAATTTCAAATTAAAAAAAAACGATGGAATTATGCCAGCAAAGGAATATTATATTTAATAAATTACATTTATTCCTGACTAACATTAAAAATTATTTACTAAAACATTTATTATTAATTAATTTCAATAAAATAGAAACCAAATAAAAAATTTAGAAAAATCTTATGTTATCAATTTAAGAATGAAAACTTTATTATTATTAACTTAATTTATTTTATCTAAATGGTAAACTATGATATGTGCATTGTAGGCAATTTTTTCTCTCTCTCTCTCTCTCTCTTTTTTTTTTTTATTTTTGGGTTTGTGGGTCTCTAGAAATGAAAAGTGTATGAAAAGTCTCTATACACGTGGTATATAAAATGAACTTCCGGTTATATTCAGTTGCCTGTTATGAGATATGTTTCAGCCGGATGGTCCTTAGCTTCCCGTCGCAAATCATAACCACATCACGGAAATTAAATCTATAGATCAGCTACAAAGACAATTATTTATATCATAGTCGTTTATTTTGCAACTGCTTTGTTTTGAATCTCACTAGCAAAGGTTAAAATATTTGAATCTGAGCAAAATCTGTATGTAAATAATGTAAGTAATTGTAACAACATATAGTTTAACAGCGTTCAGTGAAAACTTCATGTTTATGCGGTTATTATTTTTTGAATAGTTATGAAAACAAAAATTAAATTTTATCAACAATTGATAATCCGTACATTTTGCCTTTTTTTTAAAAATTTTTCGATCTATTTATTTAAACTTTTTCGAAATCTGTTTAAGATTTTTTTAAAAACGATTTTCCAAATATAGAAAAAATTTGCTATCGGAGAATATACCTTCTTTTAATGATCCACATAATTTTCTTAACCGTAATCGTATTGAAGGCAAAAAATAAATAAAACAGAAAATATAATATTGTAATGTGATCAATATATTTGTCGTACCATTAAAATTCCTAAAAATCAAGTGAACATTTGAGATTTTTAGGGAAAATGCAATTACTGTAACACTAACGGGTATTTATTTTTTTTTCAATTCATCATCAATTAGTTAGCTTTAATATAATATGGTAATCGAAGTGACAATATACCGTTTCACTTTATTGATACGCGATCACATCTGTAACAATTGATATTAAAATAAATTTAGCCGTATTAAAGTATAGTGGACTCTCGATAATCCGACAGAAATAAGAGCAAAGGACTGTCGGCTTAACGAAAACGCCGGATTAATGGAATTTCACATAAAAGCGCATTTATTGAAAAACCTAAATTTATTTTATTAAAACTTATAAATAATACATACGTACATACAGATTAATTTATGACATACTACGAATTAATCTTTTGACGGTAGAGTTTAAAATATATAAATATAAATTTGTCTTTGTTTTTTGTTTCATGTGATGCTTTTAACTCTTTCGTTCCCCATGCACATTGCAATCGGCTGGATTACCGAAAGTCTGCTGTATATACATTAAAATTAATGTCTGATAAAAGTATTAAATTACTTAAATGGAAATGTGCGCATTAACAGTGTATCGAATTTCCAAAACAAATTTTATTTACCGTAATATGGATTTGCGTTTGGGCACCATTGAGAAAATCTAATATCGCGTTAATACATGGGGTTAGTATTATTTGCGATTATCATTATTAATCCCAGCTGTGTGCAGTGAATTTATTTTTAGCATTGATAAACGACGTGTAGGCTAAATTACCGTAGCGCCTGATACTTTTGAAAACGGTTATCAGTACAAGCGGATTGTAATGTATGTCTAACCGTGAACCGCAAGCAGTATAACTGCAACAACTGTACGCGAAAACAGGTGAGGAAATAAATTGTTTTGTTAAAGGATTTTTCATTTTTTCTTACGTGTTTCATCGTAAACAAACCGACGGAGAAAAATACAAGTTTCAATACAAAGGGTACCCCTACGAGAGGGAGTGGCGACGGTTGTCTCGTTCAATTCCCTCGTAAATGAATTATCTACCTAGTGCGGTTGACGAAACGACGCGATACGATTACTATCAATATTCGCAGATGTCTCAACCGTTGGT
The DNA here is from genome assembly GCA_034509805.1 of Sipha maydis. Lineage (NCBI taxonomy): Eukaryota > Metazoa > Arthropoda > Insecta > Hemiptera > Aphididae > Sipha > Sipha maydis. The sequence continues at coordinate 3,420 of JASXSY010001429.1, read as the reverse complement.
TTTTTTAGTATAAATTGTCGTTTTCCCGCCAGCACTCAACTACAGAATCTCGTATCGTCTTCCTATATACAGCACATATCATCTGGAAATGCACTACCGCGCATATTCATATACACATTTACGGTAATGGTACCAATTATTTTTCCTGTGCATTGCATTCGTACATAGTTTTTTCTTCGGAAAAACAATTGTCCGACATTTTTTTTTTTCTGAGGTCTAACATGACCAAGTCCGATTCGTACAACTCGGAGGTTTACAAATAGTGGGCGCACCTTATAGAAGTGTCATCAACACACGAATAGACTTTTTGGGTACGCCGACAATGGACAAAAACATAAAAAACGCATATGATCAATGCGTGCCGGTGAACAGAATTAAGCCTCACGGGAGAGTAGTGTTGTAAACGGAAAAACGTTCTGCGCTTTTATGTAAGATGCACGGAAAACATGTTGGTCGTGTTACGGTTGATTTTTTAATTTTGTGGAGCGAAAAGTGAAGCAGTAGGCGTTTACGCAAAAATAGATAGTTGACTTGTTCCTATTGGCTCTGTGAACTTTAAAGTTTATTATTGGAATACAAATCTACAACATCATTATGTGAACATACAGAATTTTTTTATACGTAACTGATTTTATTTATAAATAATATTCATAATATTACACAAACATTTGCAAAACACTTTGGTTGTTTGAGTTTAAGGATTAATGGATTTTGACTTCAAGAATTTTATACAACCATACGGTGTCTTAATTTATTGCCTCACACAATATTATATGATACATGTAATATTCGCGACCAGCAAAATCTGGACAGATTTTTAAGCGTGGTAGCATATAGTTATTTTGGTAATTTTCGAACAGGCGATTTACCAACATTAAAAATAGTTTTTTGATAAACATAACGTTTACAATAACAATGATTATTCTAATCCAAACGTAATTTGATATTCAACTAAGTGATTGATTAGACTTCATTAATGTCAACATTTAATGTCGTCCGTAGCTTGGCTAATTACAGTACTCAACTACGATTGACGAAATTACAAGTTAAACAATTAAAGTTATTTGTTAAAGTTTATAGTTACGGTTACGTATTCTATTACATTTGATGAAAATTCCTATAGCTACATATTGTATAATCGCTGGTATTTTTCATTAAATTCATTGATGGTATTTCTTGTTCGTAGTGTTAATTTTGTATGGCATTACGTTGTGGTGGTCTACGGGTAAACCTAGCGTTGGACTACGCCTTACTCAAACGTTTAATTTTTAAACTAAACCAATTTTAAACGTTAGTGTAAAATATATATTCATTGCAGTTCTGTTTGTAGTTAGGTTAATTGGTATAATAATTCATTTTTTTTAAAATATCTTTAAATTGTTTTAATGCCCAATACTATAGTATTTATATAATTTGGCAAATATTTAAAAAGTTTTTAACAATATAATTTCGTATAGTTCAAAATTTTTGATACTGAATGAATCACATAATTTTATAACTTATTTTGAAGTAAGTACTGCGGTCAACTAAATTATCTTCCGTTAAAAAAATAAATAATTGACTAATTGGCAATAACTGATGGGGTTTATTTTAATAAAAACATCGATGGAAAAAAACAATACAAAAAAAAAAAAAAAACTATGATTTTTTAAAAATGCAATTAATTTTATACACACACTGAAAAAAGAAAAACATCTTTTCTTATTTTAATGTATTTTGGTGATGAAAATATCCATGACTCGCATCATTAATTATACAATATCTTATATTTATAAACGCATACTCATGTACACTCCATAATACCTATAAAGTAAATTATAATCGAAATAACGTTCCAGAACGTGTGGTAAAAATATTTATTATAATTCTCAACTTTCCAGCTCGTTAGAACATTTTCAAAGGCTTTGTTATTAATTACAATAATCATACAGTGTAATAAAGGCATAATTTAATTGCATGCATTTGAAGTTCTGTATCATTATACGACTGATGCATTAAATATATTTGGCAATAGAAATATCATTCAACTTTTTTTTTTTTATATTTAAATATATAAAATGTAATAATTTTTATCAACTACAATGATAATTTGTTACGGTCAATCAATAATTATATACAAGTATTGTTAGATTTTTAATTAAATTCAAAGAAAAATTGTTAAAATATTATATCTGATTATGAAAATAAATACAATAGGGTTGTGTAAATCTGAACAGAGGCTGATTCGAAATACTTGATAATACAAATGGGATTGAGTATTATTACATCGGAATATATTGATATGTATATGTGTTAAAACAAAATAACTCTTTTTTAAATTTATATATAGATGTGTTATTGAATATACATACGTTACTATTCTTCTTTTCGTAGCCTTAAGACTAAACTGACAAGCACATGCCATGGCATTTTTCCCTATCCTCCGTTAAGGCGCGTCAATTAATACCTAGTTCAACTTGCGTCTCATCTTTTAACTTCGAGTCTTTCAATTTCAACCTTGGTCTGCCAAGTAATCTTACGTCTTCTGGAGAGTCACATAGTACCTGTTGTATAAAAGCGCTTTCTTTTTGCTATGCGTGGTTAGTCCAAAAGAAGTTTCTCTTTCTTATACCGCTGACTATGTTTGGTTTATGATATAGCTCTTTAAACTCCACATTATGTCTTATTCTCCACTCTCCTGTATTCATATCTTTGCAAGAACTAAAAATTTACCTCAGAATTGTTCATTCAAATATTAAGAAGTTATTCTATTAAATCTTATAAAGTATTCTAATTTCGCATTCATACATCACCACGGTCCTAATTTAGGCCGAAGTTCGGATTATCGTGTCCCAACTGTATTAATTTATACATGTAGCTTTATTTATTAAGTATTCTAAATAATACTTGAATATGTTTGAATGATTTAAATGTTTTTTAATTTTGTTGTAAACTACTGTTGTAACTACAGGTTAAGATTAAATAAAACTTTATTCGATTTATTTATGTATAAAATCTATATTATATACAGTAAGAATTAAATATAAATTATAATAATTTTTTATTAATTTTTTTTTTTTTGTAAAACAATCTGTGAAAATATTTTTACAAATAATATTACTAAGAAAAGTTGTTAACAATATTTACAAATAATTAATCATCGATACAGTGTCATCATCGAAGAAGCCAACCGTTATTGTGACTCCAAGGTGAGATTTGGTGACATTTAGTAAGTTAGTTTATTAATAATTATAATTAATGAAAATTGTTTTTAGGTATAAAAAAGATAATTAAATTTACGCTTACCTTTTTCTTTTATTCATTAGCATTTTTTATTATTTGTTTAAATATTTAAATAAACCGATTTTACTGTTATTAAATGAAATATTCATACATTTAAATAGGATAAAAATAAATAAATACAGTGAAACTTCTTTATAA
>JASXSY010001428.1:0-42416 GCA_034509805.1 Sipha maydis | reverse complement strand
AATGCTCAGTAAGATTCTCTCAATGAGAAATATGTTAACGTTCCTGTTCCTTGGGTTAGAAAATAAATGTTATTCTCAGAAAAAATATAACGGTTTACTTTCATGTCCCACCTCTGAACGAACATTGTTCGTCTTCAGATTATTTCCCTGAATCACCTTATAAGGTTATCGTTTTAAAATTGAAAATTTGCATGAGCTATTCCAATAGTTACATCGGATTGGTCTTGAGCTGATATGTAAAATGATTTGCAATTTCTAAGTAGAGTACAACATAATACGTTTCCACAATGACTATAGTAAAATATTTAATTCGTTGTACAGAAAATAAAATAAAATATAAAGTTTTCTTACTAAAATGTAATGGTTAGAAAAAAAAAAAAAAAAACGAGAATTTGAATGATTGCCGTCGTACGATGTGTATTTGAACTTTTTATTACGTAAACATTGAACGAAATACATACCGACTTGCAAGAACACGTTTCCAACGTACGATTTTGCATGGTAAAAGTTTATTTTATTTTCGCAATGTTTGTCGAAGAACAACTAAACCCGAAACTCGGTTGTTGTTCCGACAAACATGTCCTTAACGGGTCTCAAAGACGGAATTAGAAAACGGTAATATAAAGATCAAGAATGACTTACCTTTTTTATCGATAGCGGCGGTGATGATGCGAAGTTGTGGGCCGCAGCTGCAACGGCGTACGGCGCGATTGGAATCGACGGAGGATCGAGATTGAAATGAACCGTAAAACAACAAACGAGATGGATAGAAAAAGAGAGACGGAGAAAAAAAGATGGAGAGAAAACCGATCGCACTCGGAGACTTCGACGCTCGTGAAACGTGGTGCACGGACTGCTGCTGCTGTTGCTGCTGTTGCTTGGTCCCTGAGCGGTGGACGGGTTGACTGTGAATGTTGGTTACCGGGAACTCGCGATTATTTATAGGTCCGCCGGCCGAGGCAAAGTTCTGACGTCTGTGGGGGCGAATCGCGGGCGCGTGCCGCGGTGGGGTCACGCGCCGGCCAGGACGAACCCCCGGACGAGCGGAGCGCACTTTCACGCGAGGACGCGCGCCGGAGAAGCGCGAGACGGCCGCGGTGGAGAACCTCGCCCGAGGTCGTCTCGCCGTTCGCGGACCGCCGGCCCCCTCGTGCGCACCTTCGTCGTTACGACAACACCCACCGACGGCGTCCGCCGCCGCACGCCAAGAGTTTCGGCCGATGGACGCGTGCGATCGCGGCAGTCATTCGCGTCCAACGCCGTCCGGCGCGCGCACTGGCCCAAACGGTTTGCTGTTTTATTTCTGCTTTCATTTCTCACACGGGGCACACACGGTTCGCTACGGGTGTTTTTTCCATCGTAATGTTATCATCGACTTGTTTCACCGAAGTTTTCTCGTTCCAACGCCGCCGCGGTCCGCTCGTACCGGGCGCGCATTTCCTAAATCGTTCGTCGATCGTTTTCCCAAACCCGGTCCGTGCGTTGCTATAGCGTATGTGCACGCGATCGTGTGACACGCAGTAATCGTCGTCGCGGCGTACCCGAACCTCTTAATTGGCGAAAGAGGACAAAATCGATTGTCTCGCGATGCTCGTTTTCACGGTGCATCGGGATCGTTTTTAGTTTTGTTTTTTTATTATTGTTTTTCTTCTACATACATCTTTTCCAGCACACGTTTCTGGTTTTTCAGATCAGATTAATGTTTCTGCGGACGTTTCAACGTACGTCTTTTGTACAAAAATCGAAAATCGCACACCGACGTTCAGTCGTAATGGTCCGTATAACGACGAACCGATGGTTCCAGTCTACGATTTTCGCAAAGATGATGGATCCCATAACAATACCTAGACCTTCGAGAAATTGAGTGTTGCCGTTGGAAAAATCATTCTGTTCGTGAATTCGTGTTCAATTATGTTAGTGTGATCTGCAAGTGCTTAGATATTTAACTGAAATTCGTCGTTCTAAGATTTTAACTATTCAAATCATTTACATATTATATATCTGATTTCAAATTCAAAAGCAAAATTGTTTTTTGGAAATTTCGGGGGATAAAAATAAAATATCAAACTAGCAGTTGGTGTTTTATAAGTATCCAGTTGAAGATAATACATACCACAAAGTTCCGTGTTAATCTCTGTTCGTCTAAGTAATAAATAATTTTTCTTCGAATTATATGCATAAAAATATTTTGAAACAAAATATTAAATTTCAAAAAAATATAACCATTTACGAAATAGCAAAAGTATAAATATATATAGGTTTTTTTTTTTTTTGAAAAAATATTTATAGACATTTCTTGAAGTGATAAACACATTATTCTTTCAATTACATTCAAGTTCAAACTGTTGTAAATAATCATCACAAACGTGTTTTTAGTGGTTTATTTTAACCATGTCATAAAACCACTCATTTTTATTTTTTATTGCCAAAAAGATTGGTTTGTCATTTTTTCAATAAAATAAAACTATTAACTTTAACATATAAAACTGAAACTCTTTTCATATGGTTCTGTTTATTATTATCGACAGATGTTTTATTTTACAATGATTTTGAATATTTTACATTTTTTTGTAATTCTTATTTAGGTAAATCTCATTTTTCTTAAAAATTAAATTCAAATTAGAAATTCGAAAAGAAATTGCTTCAATAAATAATTCCTAGTATTAATGAATAAAACTCATTAAAAAAAAAAAAAAAAAACAATAAAAAAATAGTATAACAATACATTTTCTGAACAATTAAACGTATTTGAAATTATATGCTTACAGTAAGTTCATTTTATTTCGACTTCGTATACATTTGTTAACACTTTTTTTTAATATTTATTCAAATCACGCTACATATTGATTAAGATTTATGACTTTAAAAAGTAAATCATTGTTTTGATCAATACTATTTACAAAATCAGTGCAAGATAATAATTTTTATCAATTGCATAGTCAATTAACTGTTGTGTTTCAGTGTAACATATATATAGTAACATCAACAACTTAATCTTTTAATAAACTTTTATAAAATTGTTTAGTGATACTTATACCTTCATCGTTCATATTCTTACAAGATTTTTATAAAACATAACTTATGACTTTCTGTTCAACGTTTTTAATTCTTTTTTTCCACAAAATATTTTTTTACGTATTTAATTCGTATTTGAGAATTTATTTTTTAAAATAACAAGCAGTTATAATCGATCTATTATATTTCAATAAATTACTACGTTTTATTTTCAAAATTTTATTTACATTAGTTATTATTTATTTTTACAAGTATTACGGCATTTAGAGTTCATAAAATTCCCGAAGCTTTACATTTGCATCTCCTTGTTTCACATTTTTGACCACAAGTGCAGCGATCATAGCCTTAGTTATTGATTATTAACTTATGACATTACTAATAAAAGTTATTATAACCCGTAGGAAACAGTGCCTAAAAGAAATTATAAAATATAACACTCTAAAATACCTAAAATATTCAATATGCCTCAAACATTGCCCACACCAGTTTTAGCATTGTATACAATGACTAGGCATTGTTCACAATGACTGATTTTTCCACCAGGACCGTAAGATATACACTTTTGTAAATGTAGAAACTATGTTTTTTAACCATTTATACAATTTAAGTTTTAATTTTTTACAATTCAAAATGTTTACATTAATATTAAAATATATCAATATAAATAAATGTAAAATCATATATTTTTACAAATCCAGAACTTTTATTGATTACAACTATTTATTCAACAGCGCACTTCAGGTTGAGATTAAAATAATTGAAAGGGTTAAATTCTTTAGTTTTGTTGGTTTTCTTCTAATTATAGACCATTCTCAACATAATTATTCACCTGTCATTGGAATATTAAAATTCTGTTCGCTAGAAATTAGATGGGATAAGGCGGATCAATTATTTATATTCGATCTACTTTATGGTGATTTGATTCTGAGCGCATAAATCCACAAGTACCACATTTCTATCACATAATTTTCAATAATCTCAAGGTTCAACTTTTTAATAAATGATTCACTAATCAGAGCTATGCGTTTTTCTAGTATTAGTGATTTTGATCTATGGTCTAATTAACGATTTTTTTCTGTTTTTGTCTTTTATTAAATTAACTATCTCACTGTTATTATTAAAAACATTCTGTATTTAATTATTAATTAATAATTTTATCAAAATTATAAAAAGTTGATTGGTGTAAATATGTAAAAATAAATAAATATCAATATACATATAATAAAATGACTATATAAGTAAAAATATTTTTACTATTATAAAAAAGATTATATTATTATTATTATTATTATATATATATAAAAATTAAGTTTTTCAAAAAATAAATTCATAGCAAAAATTAAATATAAAAATGTTGAAGTAATTTATTTTAGATTTAAGTTTACTTATTCTGAAATACCTCGAAACTTTATAGATTAACATTTTTTTTTTATCAACACTTCGATTTTGTGTATATATACTGCGCTTTAACCAATATCGTTTTTTATACACCGACTGTGTACGAGTATATCACCACTACGGGAGCATACTACTTGCGTCCAAAATTTTTATCAGTAGGTGAGTTGCGTCCCGCAAAAAGAGATTCAAAAAGGCCATAGTCTATTTGCGTCCCGGTATACCTTTTTTATGACCTAACTGCATCCCGAAAATATCGATATAATCGATATAAAAATGTACATTGATGGTACAAATTTCATTTATAATAATAATAATATAAAAATGGTTATAATAAATTATCAGTTCAATTCAATTGCAAAAATAATAATAATATAAAATTCATGTTTTACATATCTAATAGGGCAAATCGACCGAATCGTACTGAATAAAAGTAAAATGTAAAAATATAATGCGAGTAAAATATAAAAGATTATCGACGTAAATGCTATATGTCTATATCTTATCGAATCTAACAACCAACAAGATGTATTATGTATGTATGTTCCCATACCTTCTGCACATAAAATAATACCCACATAAGTTTTTAATATAATATACTATCATAATGTACCTATCATTGATAAATTGTATCTACATTGTAACTTGTAAGTAACTAACGCACGCACTCACACACATGTACAAACTGTATACATGTATACAGTATACTTTATGAACTATCGATTTTAGTGACACGATACTATAATTTTAATGATTTTAGAAGATAATATCGATAATGATTAAATGGCTGACTTGCGTCCCCAAAACGGGACGCAATTTACCGGTCACATTTACTATCTGAAAAATATATCTTTTTTTTGGGACGCAAGTAACATGCAGCCATCATTACTTTAAGGTTAAAAAACGACCCCTCGATCTTAGTGACTACATTAAAAACCTGTGTTCGTTTTGTTTTTTTTTATTTTCTGTATCAATATAGTATTCATATGTCATGACTCATGAGGGATAAGAGTTAATGATGAGTTTCTTATTGTATGCGATAAGTTTGAGATCAAGGGAACTAGTGTAATATAAATTCTTCATCCAATAATGAACATCCTACTTGAACTTATAAACTTCATAATGTGCCTAATAATATGATCATAATACTGTTTTAAATTGTATAACCGACCTTGGTTAACGAACTCGTTAATTCATGTTATTTGATGTATATAACAAATATATGCCTAATTAAATATATACATATATATAAAATTTGATAACCAAGAGAGTATAACTAAAAACTGAAAATGTAATATAATTTCTACTTTATATATATATTTATATACTTGCACGGTTGCACTCGCCTATTTATACTGAATATTTAATTGTTTCTTTTAAGGTATAGTAAATGGGTAAAATATATTAAACACGTTTAATAGTGTACCTAGTTTTTCATTACAGTGGTCAAACAGCAGAACCTTAACTATAAATTAATAAATGCGAAATGCGCATAATATACAAAACAAATTATGAATGCAATTATTCATGATAAAATATGTTATTTTAATAATGTTAAATAACAATTTTAAATTGTTTTTTTTTTAAGTTCTAATTGATCGAAGGTTATTTTATTAGATAGGTGATAGTATATTACTTATGTGGTACCTTTTGATACATTTTTTTTATATATTGAGATTATTTTTAAGAGTTAAGATTTATTAAATAATGGATTGGAAAAAGAAGTAAATAAAAATATAATATAATGTATAATATACAAAATATAATAGTTAAAAAAATGAATTTTTGAATGTTTACGATCAAGGTACATTTGTATTTTTTAACTATTTTTGTGGTTAGCAAAGGATTTTTTTTTTATTTATATTGAATAATTTTCCATTTTATCTTAGCAATAAATTTAGTCAATTAATTTACAACATTACTAATACTGTAATGCTCTTTTTTATAATATACCAACTGAATAATTAACACCTTGTATGACATATATTATTATTAATTGTTAGTTAACTAATGCTTAACTAAATATAATAAAATTCATGAAATAGCATACATTTACATACTTATACCAAAATATAACTGTTTTAATTTTAATTCTAGTGATGCATTCTATTCGATAACAATATAATGAATATTTTAAACATTCAGTGTATTTATCATGTTAAAATTCAGGAACTAAACACAATTCTCGTTTAATTATTATACACATTTTTATGTAACGTTTAAGGTAGGAACGATTTCATGTGCCCCATTGAATTTTTATATTTTAATGATCCATGTTTCTAAAATAACTAATTATTACTTTTAAATAATGGAGTACATATCATATAACATTTTTTTTTCAAATTTACGCAATAAATTATATTACCGTTTCACGTTACCATTAAAAATATTTTTGTTCAGTTTTGAAGTACAAGTTATTTAAATTGTTATATTGTTATTTTAAGACAATATTATTCTATATATCATTTGTAATACAAATAATTGCGCTATGTGTACAAATATTTAAAAACCTATAATTAATGTCTTTGAATCCAAAATTAATCATTCTTTTAGTTTATCAATAGCTTTGTGATTTTAATTTTACAATCAAACCATTTTTTTAATTGCAAATATGTTTCATAATGTAATTGTGTCGCATCGCATATTACAAATGACGAGTAAAATTATGTGAGCTTCTTTAAACGTGACATTAATATTTTATAATATTTTTATATTTATTGTAAAATTGTAATCGATATTTTTATTTAAATACGGTGTATGAATTAATTTATCAACGCTAATGTAATACAACTGTTTTTCGAAAATGTACGTACTTCGTACATCACATAATCTGTGTTATCATCAGTATAATAATAATCGTACACAATTTTATTTCATATTTAATAAGCTTAACGTTCGTGCAACGAATTGATTTTTATCGGTGTAAATCATCCAATATGCATACAATATTGTGACCAATAATTTTTTTTTAAACTAATTATATATTGTGCAATACATCAGTTTGTCTTTAGTAAAATGTGTAGTAGTAAAACTTTTACTACTGTCGCATAACAGTGTTAATTATAAATTATCGTAGGTGAATTATAATGTTCAAAGTTTTGACAGATAGTTACTAAAAATATCATCTGTGGATATGAATATTAAATTTAATTATATCTGACTGATTCGACAGTGTACATATGATCCCGAACAATACGTCTTATATACATATATATACTTATACATTTATTTTTATAAACAAAGCAGAGCATTCACAATGAATACATAAATATAGGATATCAATTGCCTAAAAAGCTACGTGTCATTGTAGGGTTTACAAACGGTTATAAAGCAAAATTTTATGTATATAAAATAAAGCGTGCATGCGTGTCACCTCGTAATATTCTTCGGTTATTATTATGAAAAAAACATGGAAAAAATAATTATCTAAAACCTAAATCTCAAGATCGGTTCTTAGAGACAGCTTAGTAATATTTATAAGCTCAGTAGTACGTCTATTAAGTGAAAGTCGAATGCATCATCTTTTAATGTCACGGATTTAATATGTTAAAACGGTCAAACAAAATTTGATAATTTGTCAAAAAGTAAAATAATTCTATGAAATGTAACATGACAAAAACGGTCAGTGACTACAATGAAATATCTCTTATATGTAACTCATTACATTTAAGATATATTTTAAATTTATTGGTCAGCTAATTATTATCAGATTCATTCTATGCCATTTTTCTCTCTCTCTCTAATTTTATTTTTATATTTTTTTTGTAATTCAAAACGTTGAAAAATAAATTATATTACACTTTTTTGCACTAAAATATCACATAATATGATATTAAAATGGGTAAAACACTAATGTTGACGTAATTTTAATTGTTATTCGAATAACATAATACTTGTTAATCGAAAATGGTCTTGTTGTGATGCTCCCATATTACTAATTTAGTTCATCGCAGTGGGTTTTTAAGTGCATCAGTAGTAGCTACTTCCTAAGGAAAAAGAAGTCGTGACCAGCTCGCAGTTGCTTACCGAACACGTAGTACAGTGAAATAATTTCAGTTACATTGAATTGTTCAGTTTCATCTATATATATTTACACAGATATACAGACACAAACACACACACACATGCATGCGCAACGAAACCGTAACTAATTTTTATTAGTTTATTTATTTTGCTCTTTTTATTTTTTCGTTATTCACATCCATATTCAAAATCCTTGTAGAATGGGCGTATGGAGACGAGTAATTTAAAAATTATGTCATATGCAGATAGGAGGAGTCAAATGGAATTTGTTTATTCGTAATGACGAGTCTTAAGGGCAAATCTCTTTCGAATTGTACACACAACGCGTTATTAAACAAATAATACCGTATTCAAATCGCATATGCCACCTGATGATAAATCTAATAACAAAAAAAAAAAAAAAGGTATATGCAGGGTGGTTATGTAACAAGTAAATAGATTCCTTTAAAAGGTTAGGTTCACTTGGATGAAAATTCTACGTCAATAAAACTGTATATTTAATCATGTGTACATATTTAATTCGTCAACATGTATAGATAATAATAACGTACACTTTGATGTGCATAACATTAACGCACTAACAGTCATCACATTTATTATTATATATTTAATTAAACAAATTACAACAGTAGTTGTCGTCCATCGAAGAAAATTAGTTTCTATAAACGTTTACTAACGTTACAAAACAGTATAAATTAACGGTTTATATTTTTCAAACAAATTGTTTATATTCAAATTTTGATTTTTAAATAAAATAAAATATAATTTCTATTGGGCACTATCGTTTATCATTAATGTTTTATCACACTTAATAAATATATATGACGAATGGAAAAGAGCAACTTAAAAATATTTAAAAGGCCTACTTATGTCCCTTCAGTTTAACGCTTAGGTAATGATAAAAAGTAATATGAAGTTATATTGTATACTTGATTATCTATACACTAACCTAAGTAGCTTCGACGGCATTTTAGAAACAATATTTTCGATTTTAAAACCATAATGACATAAAGCCACTGAAAAATCGTAAGTTGATTAGCTTTAACAATAATTGTTAATAATTATTATGATAAGTATAATAATAAACAAACCTAAGTAAAATATAGAGTAGTATAATGTGCTTTAGTATAATCACAAAATATCAATATTATATAGATATTCTGATTATAAAGTTATTTTCTCGAAAAAAATTGTGGTCCTTTTTTCTTGGAAATTACATTACATTTATTACGTTCTTAATTTCATTACAATTTATTGCTGTGCACCATACATTTTTTTCTGTTTGTCTACTTAAGTTATTTATTAAAAATCACACATTTTTAAAAAAGGAAAAATTAATATTGTATTATTTTAACTAAATTAAATGTTAATAATGTTAAATTAATATTTTAAATTTTTAAGTGTTAGCATTTTTCGTTAATAATCCATAATCAATTCAATATTTAAAATAATATATTTCAAAGAATTGTGATGTAATACGTTGGTATAATATTATGTACATGGTGGTGACGTTATATTTGAGGCGGTCGCTAATTATCGATGGGCGTATGATCACGCAGAATATACAGTGATTTTGATGCCCACCAATAAGTGATAGTTAAATTGTTGAGTTCAATGCGGTATATCCACTTGTACGTAATGAATAATTACTATGAATATTGTACAACATGAATGCAAAATGACGAATTTATTCAACTATACTTGTATTGAAATTTAAGTTTTTAAGAACATTTTTTTAGTTGCATATATTCCTAATATATAACACGTCGATATGATTATTATATTATTACAATTATACTAAATATGTTAAGTATATTATAAATGTACAACCAATTACTTTGTATTAATTTATAAAAATCTGATATAAATATATCTATAATAAATAATATACAATAAATTAGATTTGTATAAATTACGTTTACCGCATTTATATTAAACTTACAAAGCATTTATCGTGATTAATTATATTTAAAAACATTCTTTTTTTTTTTTATATTTATTTATAAGGAGCCATGGTTTTTAGGCTCTGCCTGTTACAAGCACAACATAGAAGTGTGGATGTTTTCTATTTTCAACGTACCGATCGATTAACTGATGGTAAAAATTTTGAAAACTAATTTTAATTCAGTGTAAAGTCTTCTTTAGACTGATTTTCTTACATTTCTTACTGAACATAATGCACCTAATTTGTTTAACCCTTAGATAAAATATGATGTTCATCAGAAAACTTTTCAACAAACAAAATTTACAATGAAATTATTGAAAAAAATACTATCAAATCACCGTATAAAGCGCTAGAAGTTTGAAGCATTATTGACTTATTTTGTTTTTATTAGCTAAAAATTAATTTTTAGATCTGAATTATTTAACGATTAAATTTATTTCATGGATACGATATAATTGTAGAAATATACTTTTGTAATAATTAAAAATGATATGTGTAATCTACTTTCATTTATAATAGTAAACTTTATGTAGATATGTAAAAATTGTATTTTCTCACACATTCATAATACTAATTTACATAATTTGCATGTTCAAAATATTAAAATGCACTCGTGAGTTGGATTTAAAATAATATTAATTGCATAAGACTGAATATTTAAATAAAATTAACAAACATAAATTTAAAAAAAAAAATGTGAAATGTCATATTACAATCAAATAGACCAAAAAAAATTTATGATATTTTAAAATACTCAAATTTCATATAAGTACATTTTAAATTGTATGAATTGAATTTTGAAATATAAAGTGAGATTTTCTCGTTTTTGAAGTGAGTTATGTTTTTAATAATTTCAGAGGCAATGAAAATGGTTCGTTTATGATATTTAATGGATCAAAAATTTGACACAACTGGTATCTATCAAATGTTAAAATCCCTATTATTACAACAATTAAAAACATAATATTTTTACTTCACTAATATATTTACTAATATATTCTAATTGTGTGATGTCCAAATTTTTTTGTTGTGTTTTGTTCTTACACCGATAATATTGGAACATATCACTGTTTCTCCTTTAGCGTTTACTGATGTACTAACCATTATAATAATTGGCTAATTGTTTAATTGACCTGATGCGAATCGGTTTAGTTATTTTTATCCTTTTTTTTGTATAATAAAGTTAATTGGCCTCTAAGGAAAATTATTTTGAATCCATGCTTATGTGCGTCTACATCTTACAGATTAAACGTATTCAGAATATAGTTCGTTATTTATTTGTCGTGTGACAGTCAAGTTGGAAAAACGGTAGAATATTAACTATTCGTGGCTTTGAATTGTTTAAGTCAGCGGTTCTCAACCTTTTGATACTCACGTACTACTTACATATTTTGGAAAATGTTCACGTACCACTTGACTTAATAATCTTTTTTTTATTTTTTACTTATCAACAAATAAAAAAACATTATCTTATATATATATATATATATATGATCCTTTTATTTATAACTAATTTTGTTAATTTAAACTACATTAATACATAAGCATTTTAAGCACAAAAAATAACTTACCGTAATATATTTATAATTATTATTAATTATAATAAATATAAATGAGTAATTTAATGCAACAGTTAATATTGTATTTAATGAATACGAACGTCAATACCGAGCTTTATGTTGGTTACTTTAAGTCTGAAGCTGTCTTCTACATTTATTTTATTCCTATTTCGTAGACATTTATAAAATCAGCTAATATCAAACAAACCAAATAATACTGAATGGTAATAATTATAAAAATTAAACCATTTATTTAAAAAAGAAATTCCACGCGTACCACTGGTTGAGAACCGCTGGTTTAAGTAATTGCAATAGTTCAACTGCATAGAACTCGGAATAATTATCAGAGTTCAACCGTTCCTATTGTACATAATGTATAGACATTTATCAACAATGGTTTTAACCGAAGCCAGTGAAGCACGTAGAGCCCCCAACATTTAAATTTCTTAATGCATGTTACTATAGCTGCATCTAATTTTCATCGCAATTTGTTTTTATATTGTACAATATTTGAATATCTTGAAAAATAAAAATAATTTTAATAAATTTTGAAAGTTTACAACGTAAAATATGCACAACGTATATGACCTTTGAAGCGGGACGTATCAACAACACAGTATGAATAACTTAAGCAAAAACATGATGCGAATAATATTTTATCCCATAGAAACAATTTTATATTTATAAGTCGTTAAAATATTTCAATATTTGAAAATGTTTAGTCAAATTATACTATATTCAAACGTCTTAACTTGAATTAAAAACTAATAAAATCGCGGTATAAATTATAAAAAAAACACTATGCAAACATTACAATTTATATCTATACCAAGAGATTGGTTTTAGTATGATTCGTTTATAATTGTTTATTAAAATATGCTCTAATATTATCGGAAAACAAAACCATCCTTGTGTGTTTTACAAATATTGTAACGACAGTGAAATAGTTTGTTTTGGACCAGTTTTACGTATTGCACGCACATTTGATGATAATGAAAGTAAATACATACTTTTTTCTTTTTTCTTATAAAAAAAAAAACCACTCTAATAATAATTATGTTATTAAAACGAGGAGACTTGAACGCACGCACCAAACATTAAATCCATTGACGACGTGGTACCGTTCACGGCTTCATGAAACTACTTATTATTTTAAACCGCGATTGCGTTCGATTTAATCGGTCGCGTCAAATGCTACTTTGTGTATATTATTTATACACAGTTAGTAATAGTTACTTGATTTCTCATAAAATCAAATATTTGTGTTGCGTAAGGCAAATGCTAATTATACGATTAAAAATATTTGTTTAAATTTTATTTTTTATAGACGATCAATACCTATAAATGGCATATTTATGGTTTATGACGGGAAAAGAGTAAGAAACATATACATATTATGAGCCATTGCGGAATAATTTAAATTTAAATACGGTAAAAATAAGAGAAAGAAAAATTAGATTTATTTTTCTGATATAATTTACTCGACAATTTAATTGGTTGTTCAGAATTATACAGAAGATAAATTTTAAGATTCCTAAAAACTAAAAAGTTTTGATTTGTTTTACTCATCTTCAGTCATTACTCAATTAATATTAAATCGATGTATTAATCGTATTAAATATATAGCAAATATGTACAGTATTAATAATACTGATATTTTTACAAATAGTTTTTATAAGTTTAAAATAATTGGTAACTTTAAATATTTAACTGTAATTTACTTTATTTTTATTGTTATTGGTCCGTGTTGTGTCCGTTTGAATTATATAAGTAAATAAATAAATAATCTACATTAGTTAAACTAATAAAAAAAAATTTTTTGTTTTTTACAAATTTTTGTAATGACATAAAATAATATATAGTAAAATCATAAAACTGATGTACTCATAATAATTAATTCATACACTATGTATTTGAGTTGTGTAAATCGTTTGCGTTTATTCGAGCTTTGTGATAAGACAACCACAATAATTACAAGTAAAATAATAAGCTACCTGTATTTAAAGCGAAACAATTATTTTCTTGACCAGTACATATCAATATAGTTTCTCATACAGCAGCAACTTATTTACGAAATACGTTGTACAATTCTGACTCCGAATGAAACGAAAATTATTTATGAAATTATCAGATCCTCCGGTAGTTGGGTATAAACATTGTTTTCTAATAACGTCACTCTATTGATTTGTTTTTCATTCCTTGACCCGAATAATCGAAAGAACTCGATGGATGAAATAACCAAATGTAAAACACAAACACGTAATCATACACCTATATTATACCGAGTATGTTACAGATTGATGCATCATAATAATATCGCTATGTAGATGGCCGAACCATTGTATACGATCGTTTTTGTTCTGCAGGAGAAATGGCCAAAATGAATAAACATGACTATAATATGTATACAACGGTGTATATTATTATATCATACACGCATCTTCAAACCCGCGGCTGAGGTCGAAATATCCACATCATTGTCCTTCGAACGGCTGTGTGTGGACACTTCTACACTTATGATGTATTATTGTATTGTGTATTAAAACGCTCCAGTTACATTCGAACTCCGGCCATATTGTGTATACAAACATAAGCTTTTAAGAAAATTCGCAAGTCCTTCTCATAAGTGTACGAACAACCGGCGGCAACAGTCGGCGTGATTAAAAAAAAAAATGTTTTTTTTCGAAGAACATTTTGACCTCCAACATATTTTAAGGTCTAGGCTAAGATTTCATTGTTATTATTGCTCAGGTTCGATTGAATTTACCGATTAAAAGTGCAAAATATACAACGATAATTATATACTTCCTTTGCTATATTATTGTCTACTATACGGAATTATTACACAACAAATTAATACATTTTTTTAGAAATTTCATAAATATTATTTGCCTTGTTGTTATGCGTGTGATTTATCTGAGTCAAAAAATAAAACGAAACTATATAATAGCGTTGAATATTATCATTGTTGTCACGAAAAACACTTTTAAACCATAAGAAAACCTTAGACTAAAAGTATTAAACGTCTCCATTAATTGATCAAAATGTGTGCACAACGATAATAAAATATAAGGGTTTGTCTGAATATTTAACTAATTTTCGTTATAGTTTATAACGTTGTAGTACTACACCACCTCAATCAGCCGCATTTATTGTTTCCAAAAACATAAGCTACAATCAAGATTGAAACGTATAATTATAACGTTGCTATAATTTTGACAGTGTGTAGATTAAATCCCTTATCATTTTGATATGTGCTATAAGGGAGACACATAACCTATATACAATTATTAGTAATTATATGTCACAACTTTACTAAAAGAAAACGCAAGTCTACCGCTGTACGCTTTACCATCGTTCGTATTCACATAAGTGTACAAGACGTAGGAAATACATTTTACAGCTATTTAATCTCGTATCAAATTTAAGAGTCCACTTATTTCACTTTTTAACTGTAATATCCATATTATAAAATAAAATGTCGTAATCATAGGGTATTGTTAAACCACAGAGATGTGCAATCTGCAGTGTACCTCGTGGGATTGCTACGGCGGCCATCTGCCGTCACTTTGTTTGTTTAAGTCGTTTAAATTCAATTTCACATGACGTTCAAGCACACAATAATAGTAATATGAATCTTTTCGCATTTACGGTCACGTCCATTCCGCCGTACGCAGTCCGCAGCTAGAGTTCCGCCGCGCACAACGATTACAGCAATGGTCACTATTTTTTAGATCCTTAATCTCTTGAGCGGTTAATAATCCTCAAGTCTTACTACAAATTAAATATATTAAAATCCATCATTAAGCATTAGTGTCCCTAATTATTCGCTTACTATTATTATTATTATTACCATTATTACTCAACTAACGGATTCAAAGTTAACCAGAGTTATTTCGAAAAATTCATTACAGACTACGCTGTATGTTTTTATATTAGATACAGTATTTTTATTATTCGTTTTTCGTTTTTTTTCTTCTATTAATATTAAGTTCGAGAAAATTACTATGTTTTGTGCACCGGGCTTAATTCGTTTGGACAAAAAATATACTTATATTGTACTGGAAATTATACTTGCAAATTTGCAATGCTCGTGAGACCTCGAATAGACACGATAAAATGATCAAAACAGTTCAAATGCAAACTATAAAGCTATTATTTGTTTACTTTTTTTTTCAAGCCGAATCAAATTACTTAATTATATTGACAAGAAAGCAAGGCTAGATGTTTTAAAGCTATAGTATAGTATTATTATTATTATTTCATTAATTGTTATGCATCGTAATAACACGATACGCATCATATTCAATATTGTTATATTCAACGTTAATAATTCTGATCGAATTCTTTGTTTTTTAGATTCTGAACGGAGTGATGGAATCTATTGGTTTTACAATGATGTGTTTTTTTTTTTTTATTTATTTTTTTTTTTTTGTGTCTGACGACACCTTTTTTGGTAGTAAAAATGCTTCGATTTGCTTAAACAGCAACTTTTCTGAAAGGAAAGTGAATGTAGATGGTACTTTGGCAAATCAAAAATCCAACTTTTTCAATACTTTTTCAAAAAACGATAAAAAAATTACGAAAAAACCGGAAATTTTACGCAAAATCACGTTTTTACAAATTAATTTTTTTTTAAATCGCAACAACTTGAAATATTCACCAAATCTTTATATTGGCGTTCTCTATACATGGTTAAGTTTTCTGAGTATTTTGACATATTTTGACTTATTAATAGACAATTTAAATTTTCGATTTTTGTAAAATTTTTGTTTTTAAACATCTATAAAATTTAATTGGTTGACCGAAAACTCTTGAAAATTTAATACAAGGTTTATAATAAGTTAAACTTATCGTAACTAAAAAATATCGGTGATCGGTTTACTCAAATTTTTTTTATAAGCCGTTAATGCTCAAATTTGTATAAAATGTGTAAAAATCACAATAATTTGCAAGTTATTTTGTAGATAAAAATTCATAAAAATTTTTCTGTTCATACTCAAGGTTCAAAATCTTAACACTAGGTTATCTATAAGCTACTCTTCAAAAATCTTTAAAAAAATTTCTACCGGACTTAGAGGAAAAAATTTTATGACTTTTTGAAATTTAAATATTTACGAAATTGCATAAAATAGCAATTTATTCTCAAACGATTTTAAATATATGTTATAATTCAAAAAGTATTAGTCGCAGATTTTTTAAATTTTTACCAGCTGTTAATATTGGCATTTCCTTTACGTCATATTTTTTTCAAAATATTATATTGATTTTTAAGCCACTTATAGGCATTTAAAATGTTCGATTTTTTTACATTTTATTTTTATAATCGGTGATAAAAAAAATTTGGCTCCTACAAAATACTTGAACATTTAATAGAAGATTCCACAGAAGTAGTTCTTAATGTCATTCAAAAATTATTAAAATCCATAGGCACAATTTTTTTTTATAAGCGTTTGAACAGTGAAATAAAATTACATAAAATTACATGTAAAATATAATATAATATATAATATTCTAGACTGACAAACTATGTCGCTGTATGCAACTGCCAACCCATCCTAATTGAAAAATATATTTATCGTTTCAAAATAAAATATACTTTTTACAATGTTTATAAATAACAATGTATTATATCCTAGACAAACATATTAACTCCGTTCAGAATCGTTATTCGTTTACAATGATATCTATCATTGCATTCAAATTTAACAAATCCATTGTAATAATGACCTATCCTATAAACGAGGCGCACTCCACCCCCAACTATACAGCAGAGCGAGGCCCATCCGGTTCGTTTTTCTATTTCATTTCACGCATATTTCGTATACGATCCGAGCAGCATATATCGCTACGATATAATAATATGCAAAGGCGGCGATATGAATTCCGCAAACCAAGATGGGATGTTCTGTAAGAAATAGGATTCTTGCGGCGATTGACGAACTTAAACATTAAAGACTAACGGAATAATTACGACATATTTCTTATACTATATTTATGTACGCGGGACTACTGTAATCGCTCAATGGAACATCTGTAGTATTACATCAAAGAACAAATGTTTGTACCTATACATTGTATCATAAAAATATAAATGATAATGTATTTATATATAATTAATAAATATATTTATTATTGAGCAATTCAAGAAGAATTCTATAAATTATCGTACATATATTTTATTAGTTTAGTATGCTCGTAAACAAGCATTATATACGAAATTATAACCGTCGCGTATAATAGGCCTATAATAGGGATAAACACACGAATGTCTGAAAACCGTTTACGTCACAACACACGTTTTGTGTAAATAACATACATTATATGCATATTGCGATTGTTGCGCATTATTAGTGATTACGATTGCGCCGTTCAATAATAATATTCGTTTTAATAATAATAATAATAATAATGATAGCTGTGTACAAACCATGTATATGAATGTGTTTTTCTCGATGAAGACATGCGGATGGCCATAATGATTGACTGAAACCATTAGTTTCGGCGTTTTCGCGACCACTAGTACAATGTGCGGCACACCTCCCGATCGTTTGATACAGCGGTCTCTACTAAGATTTTAGAAAGGGTCAACCAATTACTTTGGAAATCACTTACTGGTCGCATTATTAAAGTTGTATATAAATTATATATTTATCAATTGTAACTAAATAATGTTACAAACAATTCGTAGTTTATTGAAATCATAGCATTTACTAAAACAATATTCTTATAATATTATTAAATTCGATAAAAGTATAGTTGATAAACCAAACAAAAACAATATAGTTAGATACGTAAGAGCTATTGCATATAACACTACACCGAAACCAAAAAATACTTATTTCATTTTATCTACTATACTTTTTTTTTTCTGTTTGAACCGACGACGCCGCGGGAACTGCTTTCGCATTACGTCCGCGGGTTAATCTACTATACCTAATTTCAAATATAATAATGTAAATTTAGTTTTAGTGTGGGTCACACAAACATTTTCCAACGAATATCACAGATTTAATAAGTGAAATAATGTATACGCATAGAACTGTAATCTAGTCAAGACGGATCTGTATCCGACTGTGATCTCTGATTTTCGTGCACCGCATCCTGTTACCACAATAATAATAATAACACAAACTATTGGAATCTTATATATAGATCCCGTCCGACGAATATCTCGCATTAAAGTGTTAATGTTTTTGAAGTGACACACATAGGAGGTTTTCAAGGGTAGTAACTGCTATTTCTAATGTTTTTGATGGTTGGGTGGACTCTTGACCCCAAAATATCTTGAAAAGAAATTGAAAATCTTATTTAATATATTATTAATATTACAGTTATAATTATTAACAAATGTATGTAATTGTATTAAAAAAAATCAGTATGTGTTTTTTAATTTCTTTCAAAAATGTAAGAGCTATGCAAAATGAACTTCGTATTCTACGTTAAAAATAATCGTCGTCGTAGTATCATTTTCAACATTTTAAATCAAACATGTTTATTGTGTTTTAGATTAATGAAAATACATTTTTTTTTTTGTAATTTAAATATTTTATTATAATATTAACGACACGAATTGAGGATATATAAGATTTTGTAATATTGCGGTTTCGATAGAGACAACTGAGAAAGCTCTTTGTGGCTTGTTTTTGGCAACAATTTTTTTATCTCATTTGTTTGATCCCATCCATTAAAAGATCCAAAAACCACTAATTCATTAATCGATTCATTTCATCTGGTAGGACTTTTGGATAATTGCTACTTGTATACTGTTTACAGTACCTATTCTTAGATCCTCACTAAAAATAATAACGTGAAATGTTAAAACACGTTGAACATACATGGTATGCAACTGCAGTATACAGCGGTATGCCAAAAAATAATAATAATATAAAAAAAATGTTTTGAAACAGATGTAGTGTTTACACAAAAATCGGCATTATTATAGTGGGCGTAAATGCATTATATAATATGCATATACTTGTGTGTTATGTTATTATATCGAGGGTCGAGACGTGTTTCGATTGGGTTAAAAGCGATCGGATTAAACGAAACACGCGTGACGAACGAAGGTTAGCCACAACATCGTAAGGAAAAAAGCATCAACGCGATTTGATGATTTTTCTTCTGTTTAGCCGTTACAGCACATCGATTTATCATAAAAGATTTACATATATATATATACTACTATTATTTCTACTATATTTTTCATATTACGTTAAAATAATTGTGCAATATAAATACCATTTCTACTAAACAAACTGTACTCTGACAGATTTTCATTCATGAAGAATATCATAAAGTGTTGATGTTATATTAATGGTTTTAAACATAGGAGTTTTGTCAAGATAATATTTCCTTCATAATTGTCTATTTGAAACCAATTAAAAATTATCATTCGCATCACATTCATAAAACGATATAGAACAAATACTGATTACACATTAATGTTGGATATCTTATATCTATATATTATACTCGTATTATTCATCTAATGTACCGTAAAAAATAATGTGATTTGCAAGTAGTTAGTAATTATAGTCTTATAACACGAAGTGCAGTCTTTGATTTCACTAAAAATATTTAAAAACGAAGTTTACAAATCATCGTAATCATTACGTACGTGGCATAACATGTACTTTATAGTTAGGTCTTGAATTGAAAAGCATTAAACAAATTTACAAAATGTCTAAAAAAAAATAACAGTTTAATCTATTCAATATTTCTAACCATTTTCTAAAATCTAAAAAATGTCCTTTATTAAATAACGCGATAGTTCTTTTTTTTTTTTAAAATAATTTTATTGAAATACTTACAACCTGATACACCTGAGACCAGATTCGTTTGAGGCATCTGTTATAATTTCCTGCTAGTTTCTAAAACCAACTGAATGATGTTTTAATGTGATTTTATTTTTGAATGAAATATATACGTTGAGGTGGTTTTAGTTAATATTTGGAGTGTTTAGGTATCGGTGAAGAATCACATTAATAACAAATCATGGTGCTTTGAGAATAACTCTTACGCAAATAAATTAATAGGTTTGATTTGTATGAATATTTGAGAGAATTTACTGAACCCAAGACGACTATACTAAAAGTCAAATTAGGTTTTAATAATATTCTGTAAAGGTGCAGTTGGATTGGAATTGATATTTTGAAGCGGAGAAGTGACCTTAAACTATGAAAACGGGAATTGAGTTATTTCCTTCTGTCTTTGAGATAATCTGATCAAATTGTCTATTGAAGACGAGGCTAGTATATTTAACTTGAGACATACGATTAATGAAAGAGTGATTTAATGTGATAGATGAGGAATCCCTAGAACGGAAAAAGTGTTGTGGAAAGATTTCTTTTCGTTGATTTCTATTATGTATTTGAAAAACCATTCTTGAACCAGGTTAAGGTAATATTGTAAATGATAAATGACCATTTTTTGTTAAATTTTGTTAAAAATGTTATTTCGATTGAAAATGTTTTAATCATGATTTTGTGAGTGGTAGGAAAATTAGAAGTAAAGATGATGTATAGGAAAGAAGCAATATCACTACTCTGAGGAACGTTCATTAGGACTAATCATTCGTTGAATTTGAAATTTTACCGAATTTTGAAGGATATATTTTTGAGATATGACTGGATTAGTAGGTATCATGAAGCAAAGAATATTTTTTGATTTTAAATATGAGGCCTTCATTCTCAAAAGCAATGGGACATTGAAAAACACTCCTGCGTAATATTGTTTTGTTTTAAAAGTTTGGTGTCTGTAACGAACGATTGTGTATTTGGATTAATTTTTCACGAGAAAAAATCTGTACATATAATATTTATAAATTAACGTTAAAACTTTTACCATTCTAAAAACATAAAACATTTTAATCATATTGAAACTTAAATAAAGTAATCAACTATAAATTATAAAATATAATAAAAAACGGGGATATCCCGAGTGCGTCCGCCGTCTTATCGATAAATTATGATGAATAGCCCGAGTGCGTCCTCGGTCCACAGCTGCTATAGGTTTCTATTTAAGATAAAATAATCGAACTTTTAAGATACCTACATGTTTGACGATCGATATGGTGGTAAAAATGTACAACTATAATACTTTCATTTGTACATTTATGACTGTAAAATACTGGAAACGGTGGGGAAATTAATTTTAGCTCCGATAATAATTTTGCTAGATTACAAGTTAAAACTTACTCAGTTACGGTCAATACCCACCTTTAGTGTATTTTTTACTTAATAATAAAGAATGCGAATCATATGCAAAATATTTTAATATATTAAAAACTGAATGTTTTAAATTAAATTTATGTTTTTTTCCCGAATATATATTTGCGGATTTTGAATTATCTATTCATCTTGGTGCATTAAAAGTTTGGCCAACTATAATTATTAAAGGATGTCGTTTCCATAAGGGGCAAGCATGGTGGCGTCACATTCAAAATTTGAGGTTGAGTAAAGATTATCGTGACCAAACGGAAATAGGTTTATTTTTGAAAAATATATTTGGTTTACCATTATTGAATCAAGAAGATGTAAAAAACTGTATTATTGAAGGTTTTATATCTATAATGCGGAACCATGAAAAACTCAACGAATTATGGATTATATTACAGAAAATTATATTGATTCTGGAGCAAAATTTCCTATTTCCATGTGGGCCGAAATGAATAGTAGTTCTGAAAGTACAACAAATGCCTGTGAAAGCTTTCATTCCAAGTACAACTCATTATTTTATACTCATCACCCAGACATATATACATTTTTAGAAATATTAAAAAAAATTCAAATTGATACTAAAATAGCAATCTAAATGGCCACACAAACAACAAAAAAACCAAAAGGAAGTACGTGCAAGAAAATTACATACATCGAAGACAATATAAAACAATTTAAAAATAATAAAATATCAAGATTCGATTTTGTCAAAAGAATGGTATTTAAACACCAGCCTATATAAATATATAATAATAACAAAACATTTTTTTAATAAATTGTATACTCACCTAAACTTAACGGTGTAAGCTTAAATAAATAAATAATAATAATAAAAATAAATAAATAATAATAATAATAATAATAAAAATAATATTTTTGGGGTGTAAGCCAGTTCACCTCATCGTGGTGCACCCTGGGTAATTCTAAATGAACTGGGACGCATTCGGGCTATGTAAAAAATATGACCTTTTTTTCTTGGGACCAGTGTTGGAAAATATCTAGATAAATGTATCTAGATAAGTTATCTAGATAAAATTATTTATATTTTATCTTATCTAGATAAATTTATACACAGTTATCTTTATCTTCATCTAGATAAAAATCTTGTTATCTATGAGTACCAATCTAGATATTTTATTTAAATAGAATAAAAATAAAATTTGAAAATTTAAAATGTTTTTATATTTCCATTTTTACATTTTTCTGTACATCTATATACCTATTACACAGATAATAACTGGCAAGATGACAATCTTCTTATGAAGTTTATTTTAAAAAAAATAATTCTTTATATTATATGTTTATTTTCAAAATGTTTGAAATTTGTTAAAAAAAAGACAGAAATGTATTATTATTTTATTTTTCAAATCTAAGATTTTTTTAATACTAAGTTAGTGAATGATTTGGCATCTTCTTATGAAGTTTATTTTAAAAAAAAATTATTTTATATTTTATGTTTATTAATATTTGAAATAAGTTGAAAAAATGATATTTATTTAAAAATGTTTTTAATTATGAATTTTTTACCTAATATCTGTAGGCTGTAGTATTCTGAATATTTTCAAAATTAAACATGAAATTAACTCATATTTATCTAGATAAAAATGTACTTATTTTTATCTTTATCTAGATGAAATTTAGTATAACTATCTTTATCTGTATCTAGATAAGAATAAGTATAGTCATCTTTATCTTTATCTAGATAAATTATTAGTTATCTATTCCCAACACTGCTTAGGACGCACTCGGATGATACCTTATTCTGGACGCACTAGGAACATTAAAAAAGGGTCATTTTGGGACGCACTCGGGAATCTCCCTAAAAAACTGTTAAAACAGAATATTTATTATTGATTACAGCTATACCTAGATAATATATTTTTTTTATTATCTATGATTATAACACAGAACGTGATATTGATGTTAGAAATGGTTTATATTGTAATTACGAAATTGAATACTGTATTTGATAGGAATGCATGATAGGTGAATAATCATAACAATGGAATTTAATTTATAATTACATCTCCCACGAAACAAAAAAAAAACAACCTCGGGAGGAGGGGGAGATTTTTCTATTGACGCCCTCCCCTCAATATGCCGCTGGTAACGCGGTGCAGTGGTGGCATGTTTAGAAGGAAAACTAAACCGGAAATCTTGGATTTTGATGGTGTCGATTTTTAGTCGTTTTTCGAATATTTTCCCAGGGACAGGTAACAAGTTTGTTAGCCTGTATTAAGGAACGTGGTTATGAAGAAATTCTTTATTTTTCTAAATTGGCCAACAAAAAATAAAAACGCTGGAACGTTGCATGAAATAACATAAACATTCGAAAATGTGCCCGAGAAGACGAAAAAGTGTTCTAACACTTTTCAACGTGCTATACCGCAAGGTCCTGAAACTGATTTCGAGCTTGGAAAGAACAAAAATCAATCAACCGAAGTAACATGAAATTCGTAAAAATCGATGGGTCGTGGGCGTTGCAAGACAGCCGGTGGTCCGCGCATGAAGGTGCACACCGTTTTGACCGTACACTGCGTAGGTAGTATTATTAGTGATGACGGCGGCGACGATGAATCGTAGTGAGACTTCCGAGTTAATAAAGACGCGCGTCGGTGCGCCCGTAGTGTGACCGCGACGACGTTAACGGACGGGCAGAGCTCAGACCGTGGTGCCGCGTTTCTCGGCCGCCACTTATCGTCTTATCGTTATACAAACGTATCCATCACCGTTCGAACATCAAAGGCGTAGTCTGCACAACATCAATGAGTCGTAATAAAACTGCGCAGCGACAGACTACATTTGAATGACGATTGTAATAGCCCCGATAGAAAGGATTTAAAGTTGAATGGGCACGTTTCGCTGAATAATTTCGAAAAATTACACTTAATATGGGCTTTAAATATGATTCCCATTCGCGCAGGAACAGCTCAAAGAAACTAATGTACAAATTAGTATATTACTTTTGTCTATCATTAATAAACTTTACAATATTTACTCCTCCCCCCCCCCCCCAAGCATGTTTTCACATTCTAAGGCACACGATTTTCTTTAATCCTCCCTGTTGACAACATCGCCTGAAAATAGCCGTGCGGTTCTAGAACATTCTATGTTCTGGAATATTCTAGAACGCACGAAAGGAAAAACCCCGGCCGGCGGTGACCGTCAATAAATAGGACGGACCGCGGCATGGCGGGTGTGTATTTTCGTCTTGCGCTTGATGAAGAATGTTTATATACAGTCCATTGTTGTTTTTTTTTTAATACATACAAAATAAAGTTCAGTGTTTTTTCTTATGTTTTGTTTGTGCTTTATTACAACTATTATACAAGCGAAGTTATTCCCTACCTAATCTAATTAGTAGGATTACGTCGCCAACACTCCCAGAACAAAAAATTGTAATTTCTATCGATCGTTTTTTTTTTTTTATATACAAATTCAAATACAGGAAACAATAGTATTTTATTTGTTGATTAAGTTTAAATTAGTAAAATAAAACAATACAATTGTAATGCTTGACACGCTATCAACCGTTCGTCTTAATTTCAAATACTTTGTGTGTTGAAATTTTTTTTCTACAGTTGAATTTTTATACCGTGTAAAGAAATTAATTTTAAGTTCCGCTCTGGAACATAAGTCTAAAAGTTGAATTACTGTTTTTAAAAAAAAAAAAAAATCAAAAAGTAAAAAAAAAAGTTATGTTGATGAAAATATTATATTCTTACAAATGAAAAGTTTTTCAGCGATTCCGTGGGATAATATAAAAATTACTAGTATAAAGATACACACAGACACACATCAACTAATTAAGTGAGTGATTTACGATCAATTTATTACCCGGTTTACATAGATTTGCATTATGGTTTCCACGCATTTCATAATACATTGCTGCATTATTAGTTCGCAGTAGTTGCGTCCGTCTTCCCTCCGTCGCACCATAGTACCGATCGCGCATAACACATTTCAAACGTAATTATCGCGTTTCGATTAAACACTTTAAATTTTATGTAATTTAACTGGCATTAATAACATTGGTACCCTACAGGTACTTTTCTGTAATATTAATAAACGTGCATATAATATTATGGACGTTGCAAAATGACGACGCGCAGCAATAGCATAATAATTATAATGATGATGATAATAATAATAATAATCATAATGATGCTTTGGACGTAATATTCCGTTCAACGAAATTTAAATTAATTTCACAGTTTTGCATTCGAGAAGTTACTCGATTAGATTACTACGCGGGTATCAATCAGTTTGATTGTATAGCTTTGATTCACGCTGTTGCACTGCTACCAGCTACAAGATACATTAATATAATAAGACTGTGACTACCGATCACTGTACAGTTGGTTTCTATAGTTTCGCCCAAGTACCTATAGATAACATTTAGCAATATAGTGTATCATTACATATTATATTCCTGATGATCATAATGCGATTGCACGTAAAGCGTTTTCATTTTTAATGCGTTGTCCTCGACTCGGTATTGTTAATTAACGACAACAAAATCAGTCATAAGCCGGGGTAAATAACAAAAATGGTTAGTATCTATAGTAAAAACTAAAATGGTCTCCAATATTAAAAAAAAAAAAAAAAGATAAAAGATAAATAATGTATACCTAATAAAGAACTATCTCATACATAAATATATAATATGTAATTATTTTGTAGCTATAGTTACACGTAGTGTTTGAAAATTTCATGAAATATAAGATTGTGAAATATTTCAGTATTTTAAAAAATTTGTTTTTCTTTCATATAAGTAAAAGTTGTATGTATATTGTACATTTTTTTGGTAGAACAAATTAAAAAAAACCCATTAGTGATTGTTTTACTTGGTACTACATATTTATAGTATTTACAATTTTTAAAAGGACAAAAAAATGTCATAGGATATAGTTTAGTTAATATATTTAGGATATATTTGTAGTCTACCTCGAATTAATGTGTTAAATAATTATATAATATAACTTGAATATTAATTTATAAAAAAATTAACTTAATTTATATAATAAAACAATATTTTATAAATTTATCATATTCATAACTTCATCTATATCAATATGTGAACTTTTGATCTTCTTAATTTTCCAAGTTTACATTACAGCCATTCTTAAAAATAAAATCAAAGTTTCACGTTTTTGTGAAATATTTCACCGTGTTCTGAAATATTTCAAAATGAAATATTGCAAATGAAATATTTCATACTTCAAACACTAGTTACACGGAATGTATGACTCAATTGATCAGATTTCCAATTACGGCTCGAGAAATTAACGCACAGTAACAATTCAATTAACGTGGCGTGAGCTTTAATTGTTATATACGTTAAACGTCTCGCTTAATATTTCACCTGGAAACAATAAAAGCATTTTTTACAATAGATGTGCTAAAACTAATGCTTTACATAACGATGTTTGCATAACAATATAAATCATATCCGTTACATGTTTAAAATAATGTAGAATATTTATGTTGTACTAAAAATACAAACACGTTAGAAAATAAATATGGCATAACAATATAATAGGTATGTTACGTTCGAATTCTATTAATTGCAAGCTCGTTTTATTAAGAATTTTTTTAAGCTGGTTTCCGCAGAATACTTTTTGTGAATATTACTCTTATTTTAAAAATGGAATTGGGATTTTTGTGTTACTTTAACATTCCAGGGTCCGAAACCTTGACCTATGGAACTGACATATATCGATTTAATATTGAATGGTAATTGAATGTTTCAAAGAATTTTGTTTTTTAATAAATTTTATACTATAAATATTGTTAAATATAAATTTTATTTGAAAAAAATGTTTTAGTACCGTTTTTTTTTTTTTTTTTAAAAAGTTGATAATATAATTTTCAAGGTTGACATAATATTTTCAGACATAAAAATTCTACTTTTTGATTTAATGGTTGATTTAATGGTGAATATTTGTTTGAAACTCATAAAATGAGCAACATTATTGTAATATCAAAAATTTTATCGAATCTAATCCTCATTGATTCAGTAAAAATTTAAGTTTAATATTCATTTTTGTTTCAAAGTTACATAAATCATAAAGTAGAACTTTGTATCTAAAAAAAATTTTTATATCAGCCTTAAAAATTATATAAACCCATTTAAAAAAAAAAACTAACTTTAAATTCTTAGTGTATGTAAATTGGCAAATATATTAATAGTTATTTAAAAAGTATAACACAAAATCGTTCTATATTAGCTTATTTTTGCCAAAAAAAAAAAAATAAAAATAAAAAAATATAGATCAACGATAATTGTATATTTTAATAGTTTAAGTATCGTTACTATACTATTAAGTTGTCTCGTCTAGTATAAATCAGCGTCTTTACTCATTATTTATCCCATTAAAAATGGTATTTATCTTTTAATAAAAAAAATAAAATAAAAAATTGCATTTTACTATTACATTTGCATAAAGTTCTAAATAATTGACTTGTGTTATATTCTGATTTTATTTTTTCTTACTTATTTATTTATTGGAAATGCAGTTTTATAAATATTAAGACATGTCACGCATATTACGTATCTCGTACAATATGTATCTATAAGTGATTATATATATATATATATATATATATATATATATATATATATATATATATATATATATATATATATATATATATATATATATACACATGAATACGGTTCGATGAACATTGAAGAGTTGTTATTTCTATACTTAACTAGAAAACAACAAGCACTACAAACTCGCACGGCGAAATTAAATGCGGTTGTATATACTTTAATTGTAAGAATGTTGCATCCTTTGCTATAATCTACAAGAATAAACGATGGATTTCCGACGGAAGAGAGTAAAAGTACCTGGTATGAACATAAAATAATTGTTTTTGTCCAATACGCGCGTACTTATATTTGATTCGGCTCCGTTTGAGCCTTTGTACGTGAGACCGTCAAAACTTCGGTAGGAGCGAAACGATGACAGTACAGATCGCCCGCTGTGAGTGGGTTTCCGCAACGTGTTTTATGGATACGTGTGCGTACCCGTGGAAACGAAATCTAAGGATTTCAATTTCGCCGTCGTAATTATAAGTTCAAACGCTAATCTGCATACAATGAACCTGTAAATTGCACATAATAAATTACTACTCTAACTAACGCCTCTATCTACACATAAATCGCACACGCTCGGCAGCAATAAAATGTGTGAAGTCAAGGGCAATAGCTGATTCCGCTGGAAAATGACATGCGTTGGAATGCATACTGTAGATCCTATAATGTATATACAGGTATATATACCATATATAAATTTATGTATATTTTCTTATTGTTTGGTAAGATATAGCGAATATAGTTCCGGGTTACCGCAATTGTTAATTTTTCTTTCTTAGCTTCATTGTGATCGGCGAAACAACAGACCATTTGTAGATGAAATCAATTCCACCACTTTTACATGAATTCTGATTGAAAATAAACGAACAATTAATATTATCATGATATTAATGTGATATCATAATGTCGACTTGCTAAAATAATTGTTTTTCCTTTTCTTATTATCTGCATCCCCTGGAAATACATTTTAACTAAGATTTATATAGTTTTTTTTTTTTTTTTATTCTATAATCTCACTAGTTTGCTTCTTAAGTTATGAAATATGGAGTTTAGCTATTTTTAGTTAATTCAATGTTATTCTTTGTTCATCCAAAACCACATATTATTTCTTTTAATAAATTTAACTAGTTTTTAATTATTATTTTTATTGACTTGATCGATACAACTACTCCTATAATTAATTTAACTTACAAAAATACAATTCAAAAATTGATTGAAAGGAAAAATATACAGTGAAAATCAAACACTTAATGTCCTGCTTACCCGATGTCCTCAAATTGTTGTAAAGTATTTTTATTTACCAATGACTTATCTTTTTCTTACAAAATACCCAAATTAGATACCAAAAAATTAAAAATTAAAACATGTTCTAGCAACTATTTATGATTATTCTTATTACAAGTTTATTTTCGGTGTGTATAATATGATATTTACTTACAAATATTTAATAGTGTAGTTTAACACAAAATGTTGTGAGCAATTTTATTGTATTTCTATAAAACAATAACGCGAAATAGTTAATTCGAAATACAATAACATCACAAATTACAACTTTACAAGATAACTTTATGATGTGCAACTGTAAATATTTGTTTCAGTAGCAAGCACTCGGTCAAATGATCTTACGTGTTGACCTTAATTTTCAAAGATTATTTTGTCATTCAACGAAAAAAATAATATTTTGTAGGCGATAGGTCCGAAAAAAATTTTAAAGACATTGTGAAGTATTTCGTAATCGTTTATAACGAACCACTGCCATCCCAAGTGCCGCAAATTAATAGTAATAACAATAAAATAAAAAGTATATTCTGACCTAGTATTATTACCTGTTCAGGATTAAGAATTTGTATAGAACGCGAACACGGATCATCAAACGCGTTTCATCAGAAATTGTAATGAAGCAATTGGTATTATAACCGCCATGGAACAGTAGTTTTTCGATCCGAGTTTGACAGTAAACGAAGAACGAGATCCGACATTTCTATAGAACAACGGGACTCAGTCGCTCACAATCAATATCCTAATATTTAGTATTGAAGTGGTTTTAAATTTAAAAAAACTAAACAGTGAACTAGTTAATGCAGTATATACTCGCAATTAATAAAAAATAATCTAAAATGAGACATAATCATGTCGAAAAATGAACGGAAAAAAAGTAAAACAAAAATAAATTAATAATGTTCTTAATCTATGAAACATATTTTTAACATTGAAAAAAATTGAAAGTCGTCAAAAAATCTATAATTAAGTATATATATATATATATATATATACATATCCCTAGTTATTTTGTATGTATTAAATTAAACGCATGTAAGGTAAGTACGTTTGAATATAGGTCCGCTAAAGATCATTGGGCACATTGATAAAACTCGTTGACTATTTTTTAACAGCTCTACCACAAGTGTAATTTATGGTTCATACTATCTCTAATACAGCCTATGTGGTTTACGTTGTAATGATATTGTATTCATTAGCCAACAAAATCATCATAAGAAAGTGTTTATTACGTGGTATATTGTAATAAGTAAATCTGCATAAAATGTTATTTACTTGACTAGCCCCAGAATATTCATATTTAAAAAAATTATTTCGACTAATTTCACTAGTAAATTTTCTAATTTAAACACTGTACACACACACACATATATATATAATATGCTTCTTTCAGAAGACTCTATAATTCATTAAGCTATGTATACGTGCATTAACTACACGTATTATAACTACATCATTAAAGCGTTACAATATGTTTTATAATATATAAAAATCTCAGTATTCATGTTTATTATTTTGTAACCTCTGCCTGATTAAGTGATATGGCAAAAACTACACACACGTCGGAATTCGTGTCTTGTAGAGTTGATATACTAGGTATGTTCATATACTGGCACTTTTTATGAGTAGGGTGATTAGCGGCACGACCACCGATGTGTTTATTGATAAGTCGCGTAAAGCTGTGCACTGCAGAAGAAGGACGCGCGTAATCCCAAGAAAGTAGTTGGATCATCAAGAAAATTTTTAGAAGGGGCCATCCTACACTTATGTACGTACGTCCCACTTATTTTATACCTAAAACTTACTACTGATAATATTAATGCAAATATTTTCATCGGTTGGCGATTACAAAAAATACACTTGATTACTACAGACATATTATGTAAATAGCTGTGTACAACAGGTTAGGATGGATTAAATATTTTAGATATAATTTTTTTTGATTTCTGAAACAAAATTAAAATGATTTCTAATACAGTGTGTGCGTACCCCTGGGTATACTAAAGTATTTTTTTCTTTTTGAAATTAAAATTCCAACATCTATCGGTATTCATTGGTCATATACTTATGAAATTAAGCGATATTATGTAGTGATTACTATAATAGCTCATCGAGTAACATTAGTGTTAAAATCCTTATTTCGTTAAAATCGTTTTAACAGGAAAATTCTGTGAAATTACTGTTCATTAATATTATTCATAAGTGTTATATATTCAAGGGCAAATTAAATAATTTCCCTGTTTAAAAATATAATTAATTTGTTCAAAGCTCTTAAATTAAATTACCAAACTATCAGCAATTGATTAAATGATTAAAATTATTTTCAGATGTTAGCGAAATAATTAAAACACATTGTATAATCAAACTCAATATTATTATTATAATCTGGTATACACTAACATCAGATATCCGTTTACTGTTGCTTCAACGTATTATCGTTCTCGAGCACTCGAGAAGATAAAATAGAAAAACTTATTTATACGGTGAATTTCAACGACATGTAGTAATTATTGGTTCGGTGCCTCGTATGATTACGATTTTAATCGAAAAACGTCACGTTTTTTTATAAGAATTTGAAAACAAAAATAAAAAATAAAATTTTTTCTAATAAATAGCACATTTCTCGACATTCGATTACGTCATTATTCGGCAGTAATAACCTTTACGACAGCGACGTTGTTGTAATAATGCTTTATACTATACATAGGTAGTTGTTGCGTGTGGGATTAGCATAAGTAAATGTAATTCGTTACATTGCCGATTCGTCGGTTTTTCGCATTTCTTTTTCCATATTTATACGTTTATGCATTAGATACCGACGTCTGCACAATGGTGCCCGAGGTTAGGTCAGATTAACACTAAAAACATGGA
Source organism: Sipha maydis (assembly GCA_034509805.1). NCBI lineage: Eukaryota > Metazoa > Arthropoda > Insecta > Hemiptera > Aphididae > Sipha > Sipha maydis. The sequence goes on along the minus strand of JASXSY010001428.1, from coordinate 9,506 downwards.
CATCACGATAAATTTAACTATCTTCCTTTGAAACTAAATATTTTATTTTCTGTGCTAGTTTTGCTTTGCCACTCTTAAATAATTTTATAATTCAATTCAATCCTTTTCCATTGAAGTTTTCCTTGATAATATGCGAATAAAATCTTAACACGATCGTTTTTAAAATGACAACAATTTTATAGCTATTCGTGATATAACATTGTGTAAACAACTATTTCTCCATATTTAAATTTTTTGATAAATACTTTAAAATGTTTAAATTTTTTAATAAAACACTAATATATTCCTTTAAAGCAAAATATGACTCTAAGACTTAAAAACTTCAAGTATATAACTGTATATGTTTCAACAAAGTTTATATTTTTTGTCATAACTATGTGACACGTGGTTTGCACTTATTTTGCATACAAAGTATTATGCAAGTAAATAATGATCTCCGGTCTTTTTATTATAAAATATAAACACTATTATCGTGAAACAGCAGTCAAGGGTGTTACAATTTCGTATTCCACGACAATGATTGCTTGCACTTTTAACCCCTTCATCGCTGCAGCACGGAACAATTATAATATACGCTACCATTATCTTCAATATGATACAACTACAATTTATATCACAATATGGCACTATTCACATCATAAGTCCACAAACAATGTTTGAATTTTATTATTTTTAAACTTAATTAGAATAAAAATCGCATTGGTTTTTACTAGATATTAATACAGATGAGAGATGTCAAGACCTATATAATGTGTTTGAATATACTAGTGTAGATGGAAATTTTTTTTATTTATTTATTTTTTTTCATATATGTATTTTTTCAGATTTTCAACAACAACATTCTACAAGTAACGATAATCTGTTTATAATTATTTTTTTAGCACGATCAATCAGCTCTAAAGGCATACGATCAACGTATGAAAAAGGCGACTAGGACGAATATCGTAAATCAAATTTTGTTTCGGATTTTGATGGACCTTAATGGATTCTCAATACATCCTTAGTGCAACTAAGTATTCGTTTCCTAAACCAAATCTGCATAATATTTTGTCGGAGAGGCACAGTGATTTTGGTCACTCCCGGGTACCAAATGTTGAAATGGGTGGAAAATAATACAATTAGGACGTGTTGTTGGCGCGTCCGCATAATATAGTGACGAGCACATTATTAGTGTAAGACTGATTTGGTTGATAACGCAAATTATACGGTTACTACTCGCACCGCGAACCTTCGGGGTCAGAGATGGTAACGCGTATAAACGTAATACAGTCACATACCCGATGTAGACCGATAACGACCGCGTTACGTACGTATTTAAATCTTCTGCCACAGCGGTGTAATAATATATTATATTGAAACAATTAGCGGGGGAAGCGGTGGAAGGAGAAAAAAATCGTGTTTTTTTTTTAAAGTCGTAGAAAAATAATAAAACTGTATACGAACACGCTATAAATTATGCGATATGGTGTAATGTTGATATTTTTCTTTTTTTTTCTTCATAGGACGGTAGGTATATTATATTCGTCAAAAGACGATAATATTATTGTTTAACTTCCGTGAATAATTGCCTCGTTAGATGAAACGGTGCTTTGGGTCGTGTGTGCCGGTCAGTGTACCTGTAGTGCATGTGACTATGTGTTCAAATGCGCGCACTTGGGCCATAAGTGAGTAGGTCAGAATTAATGTGTGTATGTGTATGTAAGTATAAATAATGCATGATTTTTTTTTTTTTTTTTAGTGATATGTGTTGTAGATAGAAAATATCGAAACGCTGCACTCGTAGGCGAGTGAGACAAGAGAATGGCGAAAATACTCGAATCAATACTTCGTAACGTTTCAACCCCCCCCCCCCACCCCTTAACCACAAATGGGACAATTTTTATTTCGTCACGAATAACTCGCGAAATATTAGATATGCATAATATTAGTAATAAATAGTAATATAGTAATATTAATATATGTCTATTAATATAAGACGAAAAAAGTGGGATTGTGATCAATAAAAAGAAAAAAGAAAATCACCTTTTTGTTATATAATTACTTCTAGTCTCGAAATTTCAATTAAAAAATAAACATATTTATTCGCAACATGTTGTATAACGAATTCCCGAAAATTCTATAATAGGTTAAAACGATTAAGCTATATTAATGAGCTGTTTGTTTAAGTGCACAACATTTAAAAAAGAAAATTAAAAAACAACTGGTATCATGCACGTTATTATGCTGTCGCTCGACTCGTGTACCATAATATTAAAGAGTTACCGCCGTAGGACGACGCGCGAGATGCGCATATATAGTTCTCACGAAGTGAATTCTGTTAGGTAGGTTAGTATTGTACACAGATATCAACCGGCTTATACCCACCACACTATTCTGGACGTAGTAGTATACGTGCGCACATTATTGTGCACTAATTGCGGCTCGTTCCAAATAAACAATCGTGTTATAAAATGTATACCCGAATCTCGCCGTTCTTGTGACCATTCGTACATATATTCGATCGTATATTTTCATTTAAATGTCACTTATGTAAGTACAAAAAGTTTCATATTATTCGTAACAATTTTACGTGAAATTTACAAACTGTTGTTTGTAAACGGAAAACAACATGTTGATGTAAAAAACAATGTTTTAGGTTGTGATCATAAAATATCAAGAAATATATTTTTCTATCGATATCTTGATTATAATTTTTTTCATTTTTTTATTATATTTTATAGTTTTATTTCAAATATATTAAAAAATCATTTGCTCTTTTAGTTTTAGAACAATAAAATATTAAAATATTACGCATCGATTAATACGCTTGTTATAACTGTTAAAAATAATATCATCTACAAATAAAAATATAGGTAAACATAAATATAATTAATAACTATCAGTAAAATTTTCTTCTTTAATATTTAATATCAGCATGCGCTAAGTGTCCAAGGATAATTTTGCTACGTATATGGTACGCATTTACCTTAAGGCTGTAAAAATAATTAAGAAAATTAACGATTACGCTTGTTGAAATTATAATATTACATGGGTACCTAGTTTAAGATAATATTTTTTTCTTTATATAATAAAAATTACGTAATAAAAATAACTGTTAGACAAAATATAGGATTTGTATAAACAAAAACAACTAGAGTTTTCTCTTTCTTTTTCGCGTCGAGTGATATACTTTTTAAGACGGTTTACAAAGTGTCCCGCGAGGATTTACTATTTAAATAGTTTATAGTACAGTGCTGGAAAAAACTAGAAGAAATACATATCTTCGTGAGACTCTTTCTCTCTCTCTCTCTCTCTCTCTCTCTCTCTATATATATATATATATATATAATTGCACAGTCTTAATACTCAATAGTCATCACACCCGATTTTTACGGCACTGATCACACACGTTCAACACAATTTTAAACACGAATTATTTGTTATTTTAATTCTACCTACGCGTGTTTCTTTTATAATTAAACCGTACAAATTATAATATGATTAAAACGTATTAATGTTGAACTGTAATTAAAAATTTAATTCAATGAGTACCAGCATAATGCTCGATTCAATAATGTTTGAACAAAACAATAGATAATTAATTAAAGGTTTATAGTGTAGAACTCATTATAGAAGTTCTTCTGAGTTTCCTCAAGCCGAGAATATTATTAGGCAATCTTAAACGTTATTTTTTTTAAAATTAATTTACATTAATTCAAATTAATTCAATATATATGTGTGTGTGTGTGTGTTTGTGTTTGAACTTATTTAAAACGATCTTTTTGTATGATAAAATACAATTTAAACCAATCGTTAGAATTATCTATTAGAATGCATATGTCTCAAACCATTGGCAGACATTAAATAACGTTAAGATATTGACTTGTAATATTTGTAATATTAGTTTTTCAAACTAAAAATGTTCATCTAATACTCTAAACGTACAATGAGAAGGTATTTTAAAAAATAATGGCAAGAACGACTCTATGATATAAAATTACTGATAATTCAGTGTAAAGACAAACTATCATACCAATTCATTTGAAATTTCGTTTTGTTTGTTGTATAACCAACAGTTAGAAAAAACTATTCCCCAGCCAAAAATGTTCCGTGTAAAACCGGGTTTCATTCAGCTAGTTTTTTATAAAGGTATATATTATAGTCATAATCGTAAGCAAATTTTGAATTCGGTGGAGTATTTAATGAATACGCTATTAAATATTTAATATTTAATATTACATTAGGTTAAATTTTAACCTGTACTTATTCTGTTTAAAAGTCAACAATACATCGCGTCGCCACGACGTACTGCAAATTGAACGTTTAAAAAAAAAACGTTAAAAAAACATTCAATTATTTTTTTAAATATTACGCTATAATTGTCATTTCGTGGTTGGACATTGCAATATCGATATATAATGCATATAATGTAGATAAAATTCGAATAAGCCATTAGCGATGTACGTATAAATATGCACGAAAGAAAAGAAAATAAGTAATCATAAGCAGACATGAGCCTGAAGATTAACGTTTTTTATTTTCGGAAGTGCAAATGTAACTAAATATATTTTAAACACGGTTACATAAGTAAAAATTAATTAAAAAGAAGCAAGTAGCAAGAAAGACGCTAATTCTTATTATTATGGTAATACATATTATTATAATGGCTGGTCATGATCAAATAATAGGTAGTGGAACTTGTCGAGTTAACATTTACGTTTTCTATTTGCACGTATCGTGAACATAATATAATTGTATTATATCGAAATCGTAAACATCACTGCTGCGTTCTATCTCGCGCTCAAAAATATCTTATACAGTCGTTGATAAAGCGCTCTTTTTATGCGATTTTAGATCAACATAATATGCATAATATAATATTTATTTTATTCACCACGTAACGTTATATCATATAAGTTAGATGATGTAACTAATATTAATACGAGCTTACATATTTTTATCATATGAGAGACATGTATAATATTAATAACAATAATAATAATAATAATAATATGTTATTTCATGTCACCGCGCACGATGAACATATAAAAACATTGTCGCACTATTTCATTCAATCTACTAACAATTAATATTAGCAGTTCCATTTTTGAACCTTTGAAAACCTCTTGAAATCGGGGAAAAGGTGGTTTTTGATGGATTTCTCGTAATCTTTCGGTAATTTTTGTCATCTGATCCGAAACACATAAATTTAAAATTCTACCTACAATGAGAATCGTTTTTAAATCGTATACCACATACGATTTCAAGTACCTAACATAAACGATAAAATAAGTGTAGGTATTCATTAGTATTACCCAAACCGTATGTAGTATGGTAAATATTTGTTTGAATTATATTTTATGTAAATGTCTCCATATGCAAGAACTATCTCAATATTTTTTTCAAATAACTGTAAACCATGTTTGAATACATTATATACTTCACGTAAATTATTTCTTATTTTACTTGCAAAGTAATCAACTGAGACTTATAACATCTAAATTTATATCACATTTAATATCATTATATAGACAAGTCAATTTCAGGATTACCTTATTTTTCTTCTCGAAAAATAGAAAATACCTCACCACCTGGAAATGCCGTTAAACAGTACTTCAAGTGTCGGGTTTATCGTTTATTGTATATACTTTACAACATTTGTTTGGAGTGAGAAAGGAACAATCCCTCACAGTTAACCACTCACAGATAACTTCGGTTTTCCCTGTGACTTATTTCTCACAAAATATTCGGTAGGAGGAATACCTCGGCTGACTTGTTGGATACACAGTGGCAAGACCAGTGGCGTGGAACCTTTTTTGAAAGGGCAATTACCCTCTTACCAAAATTATGTAAGTTTATAATATATATTTACTTAATGTATAAAAACATTTTAATTGTATTGATTAAATCGTTAATTTTAGGCAATCTCACTATTTATTTAATTTAATTAATCCAAAACATAAAGTAAAAAATACAAAATATAAAACCTAAAATATAAATATGAGTTTAAATAACATAATATATATATTTGTATATAGTTTATAACTTTTTCGTTTTGTGTTAAATTAAAGACGACCTCCTTAGGGGTCACAACTCCTAGATTCCGCACCACTGGGCTGGACCAGCGTTCTCAACTTTTTTAACCCCACGACTCTCTCCCCCTTCTGATAATAAAAACTAATTTAAGTTCTTATCTGTTTAACCAGTTACAAAATATATCATTAAATATTAATGAAATAAAACACTAGATTTTGAATTGCTAAATTAATAAAATAAAATTTATATTGTATTTATATTTTATATTAACTTTTCATTTTTATCATTATGGTTATGATTAATATTTTATTTTTAATGTTTTTCTACATTAGCGTTTAATTATTTCTGACGCTTGCGATCTCATCATCTAGGAGTTAGCAACTTCTAGGTTAAAAAATACAGGGCTGAAAGACCGCGGCTTCCGTACTGCTCCCCTTCTCGACCACCGTAAGAGAGATATCCCCTGCCAATCTTGTCTTTCGCGTTCCTGGTCCTCTTTGGCAGCCACCCCATCTGTTGCGAAGAGGATAATCGTAGCCCAGTTGGACGGGCTCTTCAACATTAAGGGAATCAGTCCATCCAGATCAAATGGCCCGATAACCAGGACGAGGCGTTCCCTATCACGTTCAAACGCTTTGCAACCATAAGCGTGTGAAACGTATCGTCCTCCTCCGATAATGCAAGCACCCGACCGACGCGGCACGACTGATTCGATTAAGGAACCGGTTGAAAAATAACCGTGCCCCGTCATATTTTAGAATTATCTTAAAAATTATTTTTATTAAATTATAAAATGTTGATCTCTTACATTGGTTTAACTATACATGATTAAAATCTAACTACTGTCTTAAGCAACTTTTTCGTTTATTTGAAAAATTGTCTTCCTCAATCAATGCAATCTATTGTGTAAATAGCGTTTTACTTTTACCTTTAATAATAATTTCCCTTATACCGTTTCACTTGACAGATTTATTGAGATTTTTCATGAAAAATCAGATTAGTTTTATTTAATATTAAAAACTTTGATGTTTTTTTAAATCAATGTGAAAAATTACTAAACACTTGTATAGTATTGTAGTATTACGATCGTACATCATTACGATGATTGTTTAAACGAATTATTAAATTATTACATTGCTACACGAGTACAATTATTTTTTCGTGTGTAAACTATTAACCTATGTAAGCTTCTAATTTTTACATTTTTACATTACTGATTCACTGTTAACCTTTGACAACCCTTATGACTAATTAATAATTTTTTAAATAATAAACACTTACGTAATAGTTCATACGCACATCAATTCACTGCAGCAAATACTTAAATAGTTAATTTGAATGAAGGAGTTTTTTTTAAAAAACATTCCTTTACTTCTACGAGTTTAATTTCGTTTTCAAATTCGAATACTATTGCTATATGCATAAGGTTCTAGTCTAAGCCAAAGAGCGTATTCTTACTATTTATATGTAAACACTGTTACAATATTATAAATGTATCGCTATCACCATTAATCCATGCAAGTACAAGAGACTCGCGGTTAACAGCTACGAAAAAAAAGTGTATTGTTCTATATATATTTGTATGCGTGGTTCTCATATAAATTTTATGTAAGATTACGCGTACCTCCGATATAGAAAAAAAAATTAATTTTAACTTGTTGTTTTCGTATTTTTTAAGTTGATTTTAAAATAAATAAAAATAATAAATACAATTTATTTATTGAATTTCATTCAATATCACGATTTATCGAATGATTAATTCGACATTATCAAGAAATTCCTATTACAAGAATCATTAGTCGTGTCCTACTGCGCATAAATTAATATTGTCATGTATGAGATCGCTTCGGTGTTATACACCCATATGACTACAGTCGTTTCATACAACTCAAACTCTACCGTTATGTACAGGGTGATCACTTAATTATATTAATCCGCTTTTTTCTAGATCCATTAACCAATTCATCATTCGTTTTCGAATAAATTATGTTATAATTAAATAACGTATTAAGTTATCATTCCTTAAAAAAAAAAAAAAAACTATACCATTATTTAAAGTATTTAAGTTTTAAATAAGAACCCATATTTTCAGTTTCATGTTCAAAGAAGAAAACTTATTTTTTTCAGTATATAAAAATCTATATTAATGAATTGATGCTTTTTTTTCTTACAATTTCCTACGCTATATTCCATATACATGTGTGTGTGTAAGAATAAATTATTGAACATTGGTTCAAATATTCGAGTCTTATGTAGTAACATTTTCCAAACATATAACATTTAAAAATGTATGTTAACGTTAAAAAATATATATTACAAATTGAAATGGCTGAAGAAATAATTTTGATATAAAACACGATATAATGAGTGCTTCACGATAGGGGAAAAAATAATCACCCTGTGTACATGAATAATATTAAATATACGAGTTGGTATATATATAGTAATAGTGTGGTGTGTATAGATCGACAGTGATTGACGGGTGCCATGCACTCTGATCCCGAGTAAGTGGGGATGACGTAAAGCATAAAAAATATTAATTAGAAACCCTTACATGAGTCCTGATACTCGTGTAAATAAAACTATTTAATTATTGCGAACATTTATAATCGTTACGAATAATAAATTAAAAAACGTCTCGCGGACCATTCGTCGTCTTTATCTGTTCACCGTGTCGTTATTAAATAAGCTAGAATTTTACGTAATCCTGTCACAATGTGCGTGCGTGTGTGCGAGCACACGTGCATATATATGTGTGTGTGTATGTGTGCGCTTTTTTTAGCGAGAGATCTTCTGCTGGTCGGCACGACCGATTTAAGAGTGACGTCGGCGTGGTCGCGTACCCGTAAAAAAATCGAAAAAATTAGTGTACGTACGACAGTACAGTATAGTATGTGTACGGTTATGCAAAAAGTGTCGTACGGATCAGGAAAAATAGGACGCGCGCGCGTCCACTGCGGTGAGAAGCCACATGCCTACATTAATATAACGTATACGTATATTTTTTTTTTATGGCTAAAAAAAAGAAGAAATAAATACAAACGTATAACATAATAAAAACGAATGAACGCGCGCGTGAACGTGATGCCCACTAAGTGGATTTTTATGTCGCGCCGTACAACAAAATGAATGCACTCATACAAATAGGTGTGCTATAATAATACGTTTAGGCGAGAACGATCAGTAAGAAATTGTCGAGAAAAGTTCAAAACATCGAAGTTTGTGTTGTGCGTAATGAACGATGACTGTACAACCAACGTTAAATGATCGGACGGAATTCCACTGATTTCGGAACATTATTTAAAACGTTGACAACTAAAACGCGACATGAATACTCAATAATATTAATGCGTATGTTGTCGAACCGAGATTGTAGGACGTATTATTGTTTTTATTTATTTTTTTTTATTTCGTAAATATTTGATATTTAGAACAATAAGTGCTATTACCTGAAAGTATTACAAATTATTGTAAATAATTTTTTACACAAC
>JASXSY010001427.1:0-92502 GCA_034509805.1 Sipha maydis | reverse complement strand
GTCTATGTGACAATCACAAATTATGTGAAGAGAAAATTTATTTTATTTATGGAAAAAATTATTTAATAAAATTATCAAAATTATCTCGTAATTTCATTCCCGCTTCTACGGCTGCAGTATTAATTTTTCTCCTGATGCACCTAAATTGATCATATTAAATTACAAGGTATTACGATTATAATTTTGATTGTATAAATATATATGAATATCATATTATACTCTGCTGTTTTCATTTCTACACCATGGTTTATGAAATTTAATTAATATCCGTCATCTTTTAAATTTCTTTTAATAATAATAATTAAAAGAAATTTAAAAATTAATTGATAAGGTAAGCATAATTATTATGCTCTCTTTATCAATTAATTTTCAATACGGTTATGGATTCAAGTACCTACACCAATAGTGTATTTTAATTATTAAATAATATTACATGTAATAATATTCCAAGTTACACATTAATTAGTTTATTTATTTAATGATATTTGTAAATTATTTATTGATATATGTATTTGAATGTTTAAAATATATATATATATTTTTTTTTGCTGAATACGATTGATTAACATCTCTGAAAAAAAAAAGTATTTGTATAAACGTTTTAAAATAGAGTTTACTCAACGAACGTTATTTAATTTTCTTAACAGCTATAATTATTTCGGTTTATGTATACAACCTATTATATGTTGAAATGTAAATGCTTGTGGCTCAAACAACTGAAATGCGTGTTTTGTTTAAATCAGCTTTGCAACGATTAATTCCACCGTGGGGTACCATAGATTCGCTCGGGCTAGGTCCTTTTAGAAATTAAAAGAAAACAATCGTTTTAGTATTGGAATTAATTTATTAAAAATGTATCCTGTATCCCGAACGCGGCCACGGATATTACAAAATAGCACAATGAATCCGCTATACCGCGAAATGAAACTACTCGTATAACCCACGTCATTGGAAATATCAGCCATCACGACTTTGATGTGTTCGCGTATACGCCAGACAAGTAAAAACTATGTTGTACCACTTTAATAACAGATGAAAAGTGACGGATACATATTATAAGCTCATAAACGGACTACCTGCTATTATATTGATAATAACATAAAACAATACACATTAATGCTTACGTTTTACCTACCGGTTTCCTGTCTGGCGTTTCACGTAGCTAGGTTAAGTTTTATAAATTACCCGTTTTACATTTTTGTGTCAGCTGGCGTTACTTTACGTATAATGAAAAAATTATACACGTATTGCTGCGCCCATTAAGTGTGAACATTTATCTTACTGCGATGATGATTTCATAGAAAATTAATGTTTGATAACAGCGGGTTTAGTATCTTTGGCGTATTTTAGTAGTTGTATTATTAAATACGATTCATCATGATTTTATGCAGAAAAAATTATATTTGGAAGTTATATACTTTTCGAAGAAAAGAAAAAAAAATTATGAAATACGCATACACCGAAGTGTAAAAGTATTTCGTGCTTATCAGTGTCGTATTAAGAAGTGATTCGCCCCTTGAAATATTTTGGAGAGGCAACATTTTTACGGCAATTCTAAATAAAAACAAATTAATTTTTTTCGCGTTTTCAATGGAAAATTATTTATAAATAAAAAATAAATAAAATTGTATGAAAAATTAAGGTAATACTGTAAATTTATGTATATTATTTGATAGCGTATAGAAATAAATGTTTACATTTTAAATACAATTGATTATTTTTAAATAAGCATTATCATATTGATTTATTATGAGAATAGTAATATATAATATATGAACATTGGAAATCAATATTAATCATACAATCAAGGTTGACGATGGGAAATATAGTCAAAGTAAAACAATATTCCATTTTTGAATATAATAACTTTAGATCTTGAAATTTAATACTATTTTTGTTAAAATACAAAAGTAATATGAAATTTATATAATAGATTTAAGTGTATTTTTATAAAACGTGTGACATAGGTATTGATTTAATCTTGATTTGTATGGGAATGGGAAATTCAAACTAAAGGGTACTGCCAATCAGTCTTGTAAAATACAATTTTCCATAACTTTATTTAAGTTATTATAACTAGGTTATTAATTTGGATCTGATATTAATTACAAATATTGTATAATAGTGTACTGGAATGGTGAAAATTAATTGCGACGGTAGAGAGCGGCTTCTCGATAAATTGTTGAAGACATTTGTTTTTAGTTTTGCATTTTTGGGAAGAGGGACGACAACATTTTGTTGCTCCTGGGTGGAAAAATCTTAAATGCGGCAATGGTGCTAATACGTTATTATTCAAATGGTGTTGCTGACGTGTATTTGACGTTTAAAAAATTTTCCACTGAGAATGCCACAAAAATGCACTGTGCTATAAAATTTGTGGTTTATTCTAATCGTCTTACTTTGAAATAGTATACCTTTGCCTAACGGGTTGACCAATTTGATTACATTTTAGTCTATAATTTTTAGTTTTCTGATAATCTTTCAACGCCTTTATTCATCATAAATTATTTTTATGATTAATATAGTTGTTATACAACCATTTTTTACAATTTAACTCTTATTTTTAATTATTTCTCTTTGAAAACATATTTCTCAAACACTTTAATAATTTAATTATAGTTGACTATTTTTTTGGTCATTTGATAAAAAATGATCAGCACGTACAAAGAAGTCGATTATAATGTAATACAGACAAATTTAAATTATTCATTGAATATTTTAGAGTACGTTTATGTATGTATATATTATATGTTCTATAAAACATATAATATATACATACATAAACGTAAAAGATAAAAGCGCAGTCCCACGGAGTCAGGAGTTTTTCAAACGACCATTGAAACTCTATTACTCGAACTAAATTTCAATCACCATGGGGTACCTCGGAGTTCTAAAGAGTATGAAATAAAGTTTAACTATCGACCATTTATATTAAATAGTCGATAAATTCGTGTAAATAAATAAAAAGTTGTTATACGAATTCAGCAATTTTATCGACAATAATATTCATCGTAGAGTCCTAATTTAATATTGTTAATAGTATAACATTTTTTTTTAACAAAATAACAGCTTAGAATATTTTATGGTGTGGTGTTAATAAATGAAATAAAATTTTTTATGAACTTTAAGTATAGAGTTGATAGATGGTTTAAAGTTGAAAATAATAATGATTACTTGTTTTAGTTTTATATTACACGAAAAACAACGGAATACAAAAAGAAAATGTAACACTTATTATTTAATTTTCGATAAACGTTTTAGATTCTGAACGGAGTGAAGAATGTATTGATTTTACAATGATGTGTGTTTTTTTTTTTTTGTGTCTGTCGACACGATTTGGGGCAGTAAAAATGCTTCGATTTGCTTATGTAGCAACTTTTCTGAAAGGAAAGTGAATCTAGTTGGTACTTTTGGGGGTCAAAAGTAAAAAATTTTCAATATTTTTTAAATGCGACGGGAAAAACCCTAAAAAAATGAGGTGAAAACGGGAGTTTTTACGCAAAACCAGTTTTCGACATACTCAAATTTTTGATTTTGCTATAACTCAAAAACTAATCGATGTAAATACTTGAAATTTTCACCAAATGTTAAGATTAGCGTTCTCTATACATCGTTAAATTTTCAAAGTATTTTGACTTTTATTGAGCTATTTATAGACAATTGAAATTTTCAATTTTTTTTTTAAAATAACGATAAAATTTTTTTGGCTGCCCAGAAAATCTTGAAAATTTAATACAAGGTTTCTTATAAGTTGTTCCTTAACTGATAAAAAAAAATCTAAAATCGTAAGTCACAATTTTTTTTTATAAGTGCTCAAAGTTCCAATTTTTACATATTTCGTATAAATTGGAACTTTGAGCACTTATATAGAATTTTTATCTACAAAAGTTATTTTGTAGATAAAAATTCATAACATTTTTTCTGTTCATACTTAAGGTTCAAAATTTTAACACTAGGTTATCTATAAGCTACTCTTCAAAAATCTTTAAAAAAATTTTTACCGGACTTAGAGGAAAACATTTTATGACTGTTTGAAATATAAATATTTACGAAATTGCATAAAATAGCGATATATTCTCAAACGATTTTAAATATTTGTTAAATTCAGAAAGTATGAGTTTCAGATTTTTGAAATTTCTACCAGCTGTTGAGATTGGTATTTCCTTTATGTCATATTTTTTTCAAAATATTATATTGATTTTTAAGCCACTTATAGACATTTAAAATATTCGATTTTTTTACATTTTATTTTTATAATCGGTGATAAAAAAAATTTGGCTCGTACAAAATACTTGAAAATTTAATAGAAGATTCCACAGAAGTAGTTCTTATTGTCATTCAAAAATTATTAAAATCCATATGCACAATTTTTTTTAAAAGCGTTTGAACAGCGAATATTGATATAAAATTACTTGTAAAATATAATATAATGTATAATATTCTAGACTGACAAATGATATCGGTTTTTTTATAATGCTCTAACTCAAAAACGAAAAACCGCTGGTTAGTTAGACTGACAAACTATGTCGCTGTATGCAACTGTCAACCCATCCTAATTGAAAAATATATTTATCGTTTCAAAATAAAATATACTTTTTACAATATTTATAAATAACAATGTATTATATCCTAGACAAACATATTAACTCCGTTCAGAATCGTTATTCTTTTACAATGATATCTATCATTGCATTCAAATTTAACAAATCCATTGTAATAATGACCTATCCTATAAACGAGGTGCACTCCACCCCCAACTGTACAGCAGAGCGAGGCTCATCCAGTTCTTTTTTTTTTTCATTTATTTATTTTTATTTTTATTTGATAATTGTTTCATTTGTTATTACTATCAATAATTCCCGATGACAACGTATGAGAAAAAGTTTTTAGTATGAACTTTATAGAAGGTTAATAATTATAAATTGTAATTGTTTATTTTGTATCAAGGGCATAACTTATTAATATATACATATATGAAAAATACGTACATTATAATTTAAAACTAATTATATTGTATACAGTTCAAAATATTCAATAGTATATTTACTAAAACATTTGTATTAGTATAAGTGCACAATATTAATATATGCTCATGCTAATATTGTACTCGTGATAACTACTTGTTACCAAATTATTTGGATAAAAGTTATTATACACAATTTTCCAAAATAATTTAAAACTGTATTCATCGTACAATTAATAATGTAATCAAATTGTGTAAACAATTTTTGAATTAAACTATAATGTTAGTATAAGTGTAATTAATTAAAAAAAAAGAAAAGAAACGTAACTAAATAAAAACACAGAAATATTAATAATATTTTTAGGTGATAATATTTTTATAAAACAGTTTTGTTTTGTATAGTAGTATTTTCTCGATCTGTTTTATTTCAAGATTAATAAAATATCATACGATTTAATTATTAAAGTTATTTTGGTCCAACTAAATAAATCATGATAGTAACGATGAAATTTTAATGGTTCTTACAATAAATCGGCCGAATGCCAAAGAAAACCGTTGAATATCCTATACACACAAACATGTTTGTACAGCATCAATCGCATACTATAGTTGTTTTCTAGGTAGGTATTGTTTACACACGAAAACTGATTAAATCGATTTTGTTTATTATTATTTTTATAGTTTTCTTCAAAAAATTAATTAATACCATATTGCATTTATTACTAATCTGTCGTAAATTCGTATCAGAATTAATTTGATATTGATGACACTACTAGAGATACTAAACGGTGCATCGTAAATTCATAATTTAATTAAAAATACATTAAATTAAACGGCTGAAAGATAAAATTTTTTTCATTTTTAGGGTGTATCGTCTAGAGAACCCGCTTTATATTTACACAAGCCGAGTTATGAAAAGATGGGTAGATTGTTTCGGAAACGAAGAATCGCGACGGCATGTATCCAAACATTTATGCGGCTGACGTGTAATCACGCCCGCATTTAATTACTATGAAAGACTGACGATGAATTAATTTTCTCTATTTTTCTTTCATCTAAAAATGGATGTGGTGATAATTTTCATTTTTATCGTTCGCTTCTAACGGTTCGTCAAAAATGTGTACGGGAAAGAATGGTAGTATTATAAGTCACCATATAGGTTCGCAACGAAAATCGTCCGGTATCAAAATTATTGTTCTAGACTAAATCACATACTTTATACGTTTTCTAGGTGCGTACCGGTATACACACAGTAGAAATACCAAACGCCGAATACAATTTGATTGCTTTGATGTAGCGTATTCGAATTATACGTGATTTTGATTGCGAGATTCATTCGGAGTGTCTTGTTTCCTGCAATTTGCATAGGTACTGAAAAGTCGGGCGGCGTATTATTATCCGGATCATATAACTCATATAAGATGAAAGAACAATGATAAAGGAAATTCATTCTTTGAGCGTTGTGCTGTTGATGTCGAGTTGCTTTTTCACGGATGAAAACGCAACATACACGCTACTGTGCATAAGGGCTTGAGTGCGTCGGATACATAAATATATTGAAATATGTCCACGTTTGTGTTAAAATTGTATTCAAATGTAACGCGTCGAAGAAATTAATTACGTTAAACGCGTTATAAACAACCGATGTTGACATAGACAAGCTCCGTAATATATAAAAAAAAGGACTATAATTAATTTTCTAAAAAATGTTATAATGTACATCATTTAATACCAATATTTGATAAGACTATACAAAACGTGACGAAATATGATTTCAAAGATTTTAACCGGAAAAATCATGTTTACAGTTTGTCACTGTTATCTATAGATAACCGTGGGTTGTACTCTAAACTTTGTTCATTTTCTAAATTTTCTACATTAAATTATAAATAAGAAAACTCTATGTTCTTTTATCGTAAACATTAATTATTGTAAATAATTTTTACACAATACATTGAATGTAAATTTAAATATAAATTTTATAAAACTAATGATTTATCTTTGTTTTATGTCTTGGTAGAATAAATTTAATTATAAAATAAAATATAACATTTGTTTAATATAAAACATATTAATTATATTATGAAGTATAATAAATATGTAGTTATTATATTATAGTTAAACGAAAAAACGTTATTTTTGTATAATGTAAAAAAATGTCAATTTAACTTAAAAGTTGGATGTTATACGTATCTTTAAACATAGTTTATATTAATTGTATGCAAAGAAAGTAAATACTCTTATTTGCAAAAAATTATTAATATATTAAACCGTTACTTATGTAGAATTTTTCAAGTTTCCAAAATCAAAATTGTGCCCAAAAACTTTTTTTGAAACATTTAGTTTATGGTATAATGATATAATTGCATAAGACACTATATATTATTGTCAACATTTCGATATTATCTCACCAATCTAATCAACACATATAAAACGCATGTAAATGTGTAATTTGTGCAAAATTACTAATAATAATAATAAAAATTTTAATTTTATTGCTTAAAAAATTAAACATCCTTATGAATATTTATAGAAATTAATCATAACTTGCTTGAATTTAGAATATTCATCATAATTTATTATTTGAAAACATTGTGTTTCATACACATTTTATTTATTACTCGTTAATAATATTCTTATATTCAATGGCGTATTTTCTGGGGGTCTACAGCATATACGAGTACATAATTAATATTAACTATGATAGCTTGTAACTAGTTACGTCCCATACAGTTTTTGGAAGGGGTTCAATTAAATACTCGTACAGTCGTATTTAATATTATACATATATATATTTTCTATATTTTGCACAACATAATGAAACTTAATTTTATAAAATAAATTCCAGGCAACTCCGTTGTTTTATTAACTTATTTATCACTTCATCAACAGTAATTTTAACTTCCCTATGAATGTTTAATATGACCAATCCATACGATAACATACGATATGTTACTATTAATAATAGTATTTCAAGTGTTATTTCATAATCGTTTTTACCTTGTTATACTTAAAGAATGATACCATGAAATTTACAAATTATTGCACATTATCTTGACAAAATTATTTAAGAAATTTATAATTTCGTTGCAGATAAAACTATGATCTATCAATGACTGAATACAAAAGAGTACCCCCATTTCTATTTTAGTGTAACTACTTATTCAAGAAATTGTTTAATCCAGATTATGCGATGTAAATGAAAATATTGATAAAAATGTTACTGTTTAACAATATTGTATTTATTAGTGATTCTGTATAGGTTAAGTTCATTGAATACTTCGTTTTATTGAAATTAATATTGATAATAGTTAAACTATTATATACTAATATTCGAAAAATAAACCTTGAGTTATTTTCTACACTCATTTAAACATGCAAACTTTTTTACGTATAGTTATTATTAGTAAATGGTTATATAGAGTCTAACCAATTTAATTGCTCTGGAAATCGGCTTGTTTTAGAAAAATAAATAAATCAGATTCTTATTTGAAATAAATATATTAAATTAACTCTATCATAACACTTATTTTTATGATAATTGAAATATCATAACAATTTTATCATAGGTACCTACTAAAATGTTAAACACAATAAAACTAAAAATAGATTAATTAAACAGCTTTTTGAAATAAAATTATAATTATTTTTTTTAAAGATAAAATTTAATTTTTACGAACAAACTACAGGGAGTCTAACAAGTTTTGGTGTTATTTTTATAAAACTATGTAATCTGCTGTATCGTAATACAAATTTCAGCAGTCAACTTTTATTTGCTCAGTGTACTGTAAGTTTTTGTAAGAATACAGTATTCTTACTGAACTCATTTTGCAATATTAATAATAATAATAATAATAAGAATAAGAATATAAATAATAATAGTACAATAACAAAAAGTGCAAACTCTAACAATATTTCAAAAACGTAAATGAAGTAATTTCAAAAAGTTCTACATAAACAATTAGTGTTGATATAAAATAATGAAATTCTATTATTCAGTGGAAATATTTTTTAAACCAATTATTTTATATGAATATATTATTATAAAAATATATAACATGCATATAATATGTAATATGATATTATTCACGTGACGACTGCCTATTTATTGCAATGAAACTTTTGCAAGGATGATTTCATATAAACGTGAATGATTTGTTTACATTGTGAAATAAAATTATATTAATCATTTAATTGTATTGCCTATGCGTAGGAGTTCGATAAGGTATGACTTGTTATATTGTAATTTGACTAGTTATAGTAATTGAAACTTGTAACACGATGCCTTGTTTTTAAATAAACACCAGCATTAATAAGTGTAGTTAGAAAAGAGTTTTAAGATTGATATTAAAAGATTTGTTATGCACTTCAATATTTCATATCAACTAATTTAAATTCTTTATTAATTAACTACACGTATATACAGCATTAACATAATACTACTCATGCATAAATGTATTTCTGCATGCTGGATGTATATGTACATCATGCATGTGCGTATAATACCCATTTCACTCTGTCTCTATACAAGCTGCCCAAGAATATGAATAAAAAAAACAAAGGATTTTTTTCGTAACGCTTCAGTATAGCGTGACGTTTTTCTATACACACCCGTTTCACAAAAGTCTGTCGTCTACATCTAGCGAATTATTAAAATTTTAGGCAGGCGTACCGTCCTCACAAAAGAAATTTTACTTAAAAAAAAAAATCTTGCGATTAATATTGAAACGTGACAGGAATTTGTGAAATTTAATTGCACAAAACACGATAAATACATTAAACGAGAGTTGTTTCATATAATATATGAATAACCAGATTTTTTTATTTTTCAAACATTTTTGTAATTTAACAGTTTATTGATGAAATTATTGGTGAAGTACGATACGAGGAATGATGTTTACTACAACAGAAGTTGATAATGCATCTAAATAAATTAAACTATTATTAATATTTGATCGACTTGCACTTTGTTGGTTATGATAGACCAGGCTAATGCTTTTCCCTGCGAATTATACTTATGATAAATTTGTCTTACCATTTTTATTGGTTTTTGCGCATTTATTCGTTGCGCATCTGTTTTACCCATAATTAATAGTGAAATGTAAACACAAAACTCCAAAAAATTAACGCAACACGAGGTGTACCTGGATAAATTTAGGTACGGATGTATATCACGCCGCTGCTGCCAATTACATTAAAAATTGTATTTTGTAAATTTTATTACATTCTATGTTGTTTTGAAAACAATATAAGACGATTGTGCGAGACTGCAGCAGTACGATTTATGGCGGCGGTGACGGCTGCAGTAAACCATGCCCGTAACATTTTTTGGTCGCAACGGCTGAGCTCATTTATTCGACTTACGCTGTCGCGTCTGAAGAAAATTCACTTCAAAAAATCCAGAGAAGAACAACTAAGCAGCTAAATCGTGTGAGACGACTTTAAAGATTTTTGGATAATATTATTAAGTCCCGGTTGTGCTATTATTCTCGGTCCTGTTATTATGTTATGACGTTGCTGCAGCAACCGGGATCGGAATTCAAAACATTTCGATAGGGTCGTCAACGTATGCATGTATACTGGTAATAATAATAATAATAGTTTATGGCCTGGAGAGCACGCGTTTTCTATACACAATTTCAGAAGTAATTTGCCACCGGTGTATCCGCGTCCGCTGTTATGCACGGTGTGCGTACAGCATTATTAGGGCAGGTATGCGTGAAACGTGCACGTTAGGAGGATTGTTGGCTGTGGCACGATGTACACGGTGTTTTGTGGGACTTCATATGTCACTGCGGGTTACTTCGGATAGGTCTGATCCCGGACCTGGTTGTTTGGTCGAGTACAAATATTTACATAGCATACAATCGATAAAGCCGTACCGTAGTAAAAAGAAAAAAAATAGAAAAAAAACACGCCATTGATCCTTTATATTCGTTAACCATCAAACTCTGCACGTCTAAATATTATCATCGAAAGGCGCGCGTGTAATCATATACATTTTTTACGTATTTGTAGGCACTCCTTGGCAAGCGAATTATTCTTCACTAGTTGCACATCGTATACGCCATCACATTAACGAACGATGGTTACGGTTTCACGGATTTATTCGTGATTTTTGTTGTTCTTATATATATATTTATATATAAATATTTATAATTGTACTATATGGATATCTCGTGTTCGCCGTCCCGACCCTGAAAGCTCTGCCTCACCCTACAGGGGTATATTGGGGTACACTCAGATGTGGATGTGGCAACGCAAATATGTTTATATTTAAATTGGCATTAAGGTGTTGTACGCGTTTAACATCCACGGTCTGATGTTAAAACGTACGTAAATATGTACAGAGGATACTGATTTATCATAGGATCCCGACCACGAAAAGGATCTCTGGAAAAGCGACTGTCTTATTTATTTAAATATTCGGTTTGTTGTGAAAGCCGACGAAATCACGTTCGTACCGATTTTTCAAGTCAAATACTGACTGCAGGGTAGTAGTTTTCCGTAGCGTACGAGTATCGTATTTATGCATACACTGAATAAAAACACGCTAAATGACTGTTCACCGCGCCATCAAGTTACCCGTATAATATTATAAGTTCTAAGTTCTAACATCAATTACTTATCCAGGGTTGGATGCTATTCAAAATAAAATGTATTTCATTGGTTCAGAAAATAAATATCTACAATCATAAATGTTTGTTTTGTTATCAATGCCAATGATGTGATAGGTAATTATATTGTAAACTTGGCACATTGTTTGCGAAGTGATAAAAGTTTTTTTGTTTAAAACTCGTAAAGCAAAATATTTCAGCTAATTAAACTAAACGAACTGTGTCTTTGAAAACTGCGAACTAGCGTGCTCAGAATTAATAAAACGTGTAAAATAAAATGTATTCAACGATAAAAGAACAAATGAAACGTTGGTTCTGTTTTTGACGCATCAACTCTTCAGTGTCAAAAATACTATTTGTACGTCTTACCAATGTACGATGAACACACTGCCGTTAAAATAGATGGGTATGTAATTCATTTGATATGATATGTTGCCGCATAACCGAAACCCCTACAGTGCGCATAACAAACAATTTATGAATTTATGCGAGTTCTCGAATCGAATATCGCGGCGTAGAGATAAAACGAAAAATACCGCGATCGGTAATAATATTTAATTATTGTAAAAGTTCGGGACTAATGATTTTTAGGTATACGTATGAAAAATGTGGTTTTTTTGTTTTAGCGAAAATAATAATTCAATACTTATGCGCACGGGCACGCATACCTATACCTATACTCCCATAACAATCCGGTGGGCGTTACCCGTCGTGACGAGAGACGAAACACGAGTTTGAAGATTCAAATTTATAAACGAAAAGAAGGAAAAAAGGAAAAAAAAAGAAAAAAAACACCATCGCACCGTTTCGTGCGGTTCGCAACGCGCACAGGAGCAGTGCGAGCCAGACGACACACAGCTTTGGCGGTTTTCGACCGGCGATCGCGTTGTCCCGTACGAATGGTGTTGCCGACGCGTCCCGGCCGGATGTGCGCGCGGCGCGAAGACGACGGCGCGGTCCTACTGGACGTTCCGTTCGCGCGGTTCCTGGACGCGCTCGTCGCGGAAACGGAACGGAAGAAGCGACATCGCACCGAGTGCTCGGTCCACGCGCCGCAACGTCCGGCACGGGTCGGCGACGGCACGCGGTGCGGCGACTGCGGCAGGATCACCGGCCGGTTCGTCGAGGGTTACGCGAGAGGAAGGCGCGCGAACGGACCCGCTGCGGACGGCGGGGATCATCGTTCACGTGCGGTTCGCGCGACCGCTGTGTCTCGGCCGAGTTCGCGGGTTCGCGACACGGCCGAGCGCAACGATACGAGCTAGCGTAAGACCATCACGTACGTGAGATACGGCCCGACGTTCCGCACCGAAGTAAATCGAAAGCGATTCGTCGAAGCTATTGTATTGGCTTGAAAGCGGAACCGTCCGGTGTTAGCGTCTACTCGAATGCGTACATTTAAATCGGTTACTGTGATATTGGGTACCATAATATTATTAATAATTGGAAGAACGATTGACGAAAAAAAAGAAAGAAAACAATTTAAGAAACTTTGATTAATGTTTGATTTTTGATAAAAAAAATTACAATACATTCGCTATGACCGACGCCTTTCCCTTTGAAATTCGTCCCTTACCGTCACCCCGTACTCTTAAAGAGTCGCCATGTTTGAACAGCGGCTCACGCGTGGAAAAATAAAATATGTCAATAAATAAACGCCGTCGTCATAACGCACCGAGTCTCTCGTATTATTGTTTTTACCATTTTTATTGTGATGACGTTGTTTTTCAAACGTAACGTTATAAAATACATATGCGCTCTACACGTGCACACAAAGTGCTTACTGCCGTACGCGGGTAACGAATTCAATTCAAGTGTATTACATTCGACATATTGCGTACGCCGCAAAGCGCCGAAATGGATAAACAAACATTTATTTTCATACAAGTACATGGTTCACAACGAATTTTTGGTCCGACGAATATTTTTAAGTATAGGTAGAGTAATGTTCATGGGAAATAGTGCGTAGTTGTCCGATCTGAAATAATGTTCTGACTATTTGCTTGTCGACGAACAACGGTTGAAACTCACGATCTAATACGGCACTATAAATCCAATCGGTGCGTTATTTAATTTTAAATCCTCTATGGTCACGCAGTAATATTATATTCATCTATTATTTATCACGTCATGATCTTAGTAAAAAAAATATTGATCATTTTGTATACATATGGAACGTAATTAAATTTAAAATGCAGTAATGCAATTATTTGTCTTAAAGACTTAAACTGTGTTAAGTTTCGATTAATATCAGTCTGAACATGTTTAAAATGACAATTTAAAAAATGGAATACAAAAATACATTTTCTGTTATTTCCAAGTACTGTTTCTAAACATTTTACTAAATATGCATTAAAGTATTTTTAAATTATGCAGTAACAGTGTTGTATGATGAAATGATATTAAATTATGATTTTATTTAAATTATTTCACTGCAATTTCAAGGTTCTTTTCTTAATAAAAATTGGTGATGATCCACATCATTTATGGTTTACATAGAGCGATTTAAAATGTACATATAATCTATCTTTTAAAATCAATTGTATTAATTATATTTTCTTATGATTATATTTATTTTAATTGTATCACACAATTGTATTATTTCTCAGATTCATAATTATATTTCTTTTTAGTTTATTAACTTATATACATTTTCAGTTGGACAAAATTTTGATTTTACATTTCTATATACTAATTAGCTTTTTTAAACAGTCTTAGGTGTTATTTTAACCAGGCACCGGCAACCCACGGCCCGCGGGCCGCATGCGGCCCTCGGAACTTTTTGCTGCGGCCCTCCAAATATAATTCATGGTGTTTAAAATTTTAATTTTGTAGCTTAAATTGTTACAAAATATATAAATAATATTTATTCATGACTATTGTATAACAATGCGAAATAAGCTATGATCGAGAACGTAAATTAATCTCATATAATGTATATATCGTCGATTACGAAAAATACGTATCTGGCCTTAGTGCAGTTCGTTTCGAAACATTCCAACGTGAAGTTTAAATTTCAACTGTTTTATAATAACCTATCAATTCAATGTCAAAAAAACGTAAGATTAGTGATGAACATTGTACATTCAACGAATCATGGACGGATTTATATTTTTTTATCGAAAATAGAGGTAAACTGTTATGTTTAATTTGCAAAAAATCATTTTAACTGTAAAAGAATATAATGTTGAACGTCACTATGAAACAGAGCATAAATTAAAATTTAACATTCTCACTGGTGATCTTAGACAGATTAAAATAAACAATTTTAAAAGTTCATTAACTAATCAACAAAATAATTTTAAATTACAACATAATCAAAACGAATCAGGAGTACGAGCTAGTTTCATAGTTGCTGAAATGATAGCCAAGTGTAATCGTCCATTATAAAAAAATGTATGTTTAGCCGTTGTAAATGAAATATGCCCTGTGAAAAAATAACAATTTAAAGACATCAGTCTCTCATCTAGGACCTGTGTTAGATGTACCGAAGAGTTAGGAACAAATTTAATGTTTAAACTGAAAGAAAAAGTTTCTAAATTTGATTGTTTGACATTCTAAATACTTAAATTTCGAAAAAATAAATATTGTTCACGATTAAGCGATGCACACTTGAATGCTGTTTTAAGGATATCAACATCCAATATAAAAGCGGATATAAATGAATTGGCAGGAAAAATGTAACCTCAAAAATCACATTAGTAACTTAATATTTGTATACTAAAATGCATTTAAGAATTAATTAATAATTATTTTTAAACTTTTAAATTTTCTCTACTAATGTATTTAATTACAAATTAGTAAAATAATAAATACTCGTGTGGCGGGTGTGTGTCCGAAATTATGACTAACAATCTCGGACCGCCTGGTTGGCAGAATTTTGATTGGGACACCCGTAGGTTTCTGCCATGTCCCGGGGAGGGAAGATGGCAATCTCTCTCCAAAGGCAGTAAGTAGTGTATGTTTCCGCAATTAGCAGAAAAATGCAATCGATAACTATATCATAATTTCACATATTCGGAAGTTATTATTGTTGGCATTCACTACATCTGGTGAGCACATCGTAATCGTTACGATTGGAAATGAGGTTTGAAAATTGTTTACACATAATGTACTATTCTACTAATTTTGTATTAAAAATTGTAAATACAGTAAACGGGATGCTTTTAGAGAACATTTTACTGTAATATCAAAATAGAATAGGTCCCTTGAAAATACATTCTACTTGACATAAAAACCGCAATACAGTTGGTCGAAGGAAAGGATATAATACAATAGTATTGCTGTAAGACAAGAATTTCAAAGAGAACACGATGCTAGACTAAACGTCTAAATAATTGTTGTACATGCGAGCAACAACAAAGAGATGGTGTAACACAAAGTGTTATAAAGTAATAGTTGTTCGTTCTTTAAGTGTAGCAAATAAAAATGAATAAAACTATAGATATAATAGGAATAATATTTTCATTAAATTTACAAAAATCATCTTCAGCTGTCAAATATAATTCCTGGGAAATATCAAGGATTTCTTTTTAAAATGGTTATATAGTTATTTTTGAAAATTACTTATTATTGTAATTGATGATACTGTTGTATTATAATGTGTAATATCAATAAATACAAATATGTTGATTTAAAACACTAAAAATCGAGATTAATTTAAGTGTGTGATGATTAAAAATATTATATTTGTTTTGAGAACAATTACATCATTAATCTCAATAGATATATTACAGACAATATTTGAATGTTTGAAATGAACATGAATAAAAATTAAATAAAAAAGGTTTTTTAAACATTATAAGAAATTTAATAGTGGCATAAACATCAACGAATAAGTTTTTGTAACGGATTATTTTTTGTGTATGACATAAATTACGTGTAAAGTTGTGTTATTGTGTATCTCATTTTATGAATTCAAAGGAATGTAACATTTTTTAAAAAGCTTATCTATTTTCTTGAACTTTATATTTGTATTATAAAAAAAAGACATGACACTAACTAAATTTTAAATATTGTAAATTGCATGATATTTTTTGTATAGCAGTGTTTATAAATTGTTTATAATTTTTCAATTTAGGTAGTTTAAGCAACTTAATTATAGCCATTTGTACTTCCTTTATTTGTGTTGATAGTACACTAGGGTAAATAATAACTAATTTCTAGAAATTAGTTATTATTCAGTACTAACTAGAATCTTAAATTATAACTAGAATAGTTCTAATAAATATATTAGAATCTTTTCAACTATAAAATATGGAATTTACAATTAGAAATCGGATGTTCTTTGTGAATTGAAAAAATGTTTGTTTCACTTATAGTTTCTGAAATCAGTATTTTAATTAATTATATGCTATGATAAAAAACAAAATTCTTAGTAGTGCTAGACTTTATACAGTTTTAAAAACTTTGCGATGGATATTGTTTTAAAAATTTTTATAAAATATTGAGAAAGAAAAAATATATATCCTTTTTATCATTTTAAGATCAAGAGTAAGATTTTTATGACATGAAAGATAATGGTCGTGTTACAATAGTTTCTTATTTATTTTGAATAGCCATTGATGTGATTCACGTTTAAATTAGTGAATGATTAAATATCTTTTATTATAGCTACTTCAGTAATCAGAAATATACGAACAAAAGATGAACGAGTGGACGTGGAGTATTGGACGGGCGCGAACATTTTTCATTAATGTTAATCAATAGAAATTTTGATATGTATATGATGGTATTGGTGTTAAAATACATACATACATGTACACACATATATATATATATATATATATATATATATATATATATATATATATATATATATATGTATTTATAAATAAACTAGGGCACGGATGTTGTTGCATTTGCAACTTTTTTCTACTTTTCCAATTTATAGTTAAGTAAGTTTTGTATACGTTTCATGAGTGTACGAATTCAAATCTAAAAGCTTTAAGTGCAATTTTTTGCAATTTTTGGAATTTTTTCAATTTTATTGCAATTTTTTAGAATTTACTCATTTATACAACTGTTTTAACTTTAGTTAAATCTCGACAGTCGTATAAATAAGATCATATTTTAATATTTCCAGCCATAAAATTTAATTAGTTGTATAGTATTATATGGTAATAATGGTGTCTTATCTTTATTTCGATAATATTAAATTAGTTTATATTCAATACAATACAAAAAAAAAATTGTGAAATGTGACTGACTGTTATAATTTGTTCTTCAGTCACTTCGTGAATTTTGAGCAATCGTTTTCTGTTATTGTTCTATAAATACGCCGAAAATTAAGCCCACTATTTTCACTGTTTTAAAAAAATACATATGGGAATTCGGTGAGAATGTATTTTCATGTGATGAATCTGTTTTTTTAGTGCAACTTTTAAAATTTCAAGCGCAATTTTCAGTATTTTTTAGTGCAATACTGCAATCAATTTTACTAGTTTATTACTACTACAACATCCGTGCTCTAAATATAACTAATAATTATTGTTTTATCGCATAGATATTAAATTATTTAATCACAAATCTTTCCATCAATTTCTAGTTATTATTTTTGTTTTCAAGACTGCATTATTTATAACTCCAATACAATTGTTTTTATACTGGAGCTATCGATTATTCAAAATGTGTTAAGAATTTAAACTTATAAACATTACTAAATATACTATAATACCTATCAACAATACATGATTTATAAGTTATGACGCTAATTTTTATTTTCATAAATAATCTAAGAATTCGAGTATAGTTTAGAGTTGTATTTTTAGAAATGTAATCATTTAAAAGGGAAAAAAAATATTTTACCTTAAGTTCTTCCTTCAAATTCCAGTATTCACCACTGTTTTAATAATTTAGTTTACGATCTAAGACAAAACATATTAATGTATTAAAAACATTTCGTCAGAATAGCAGAAATACAAACAGCAGTTATTTTTCATTATATTTATTTGTCGGTGAAAAAAAACATTATTTTACTAATAAAAAATTATAGCTTTTATGGGAGTTAGGCTTTTCTGTTTTTAAACATTTAAATCCTCTAAGTTATTTGAAAAGTATACTCCATCCACGGAGGGTTGTTTATCAGAGGTTATCGTTCTTGTCAAAAAAAAAAAATCCTTAAATCGGTCGGTATAAAAAAAACTTTTACAATACATGACATTGTTATTGTTCCCTAGTGTAATATTGTTCTTATTGAATTTCAGCTGGTTTTCGAATTTCACATCCGATTTGTTTAAAAATATATCATCGTTATTTTTGTGTTATTTTTTTTTTTTTATCTATAATGTCTAATAATAACACTGAGAAAATCATTAGTTTTAAAAAAATAATTTTTCAAATATAAAATTTGCTTAAAAGTGAAAATTGTATCTTTTAAGCTTAATTATTAGTGCGTTTTCGAATTATTGAATTCATTATTTTTATTTTGGAGGTCAAACATCAAAGGTTCAGTCATATTTTAAATTTATACTTATCTTAAATACCTATTTTAATAAAAGTTTAAAAACACTTTAGTATGAGTACTCACAAATTTCTTGATATTTAAATAATATTAATAAGAAATTACTTTTACATTGGTATTATTTTATATAGTGTGCTTTGAAGTAAAATTGAAAATGTAAATTCAGATATTTTCCAAAAGGATATATAAATGTACATGATTAAAGCATCTATTATAACGGTTTTGTAGAAGATTAATATTGTTCATACATTAACTACGTGTTATTAATGGTTATAAAAACATATAGAAATATGTTTTGGTTAATTACAAAAAAAATATATGGTTATTTGAAAATTTAAATAGTTTTTTTTGTTAAATTAATCTAATTTATTAAATTACGTGACTAAAAATACCCATGTTACATTTATGTTTTAATAAATTGTATTACATATTATCATAATTTTACTCAGTTACACAAGTTTAAACCAATAGACATAATTTTCTTTTAAGAGAAAACACTTTCTAAGGTACATAACATTCGGAGAAACGCCCTGTTTACAGTTTTTATGTAAACTAACGCGTACATTATATACGTCGACTTGTCGATTCGTGCATATTGAAATGGTCTCCTTCTCAGTGTGCATAAACACGACAGATGCTTTTGGTAAGCCTATTCAAATAAATCTTATTATTTTTATACTTTTTATTCTTTGTTATATTCCAAAGATCGATTTTGCACCCCAAGAAATATGTTAACTTATTGCTTTCCGTAAAATGCAAATTTTTCTTCTTAATAAGAATAATAATAATAAATATATGGAATATGTTCTAGACTTAAGCGCCATTGAACCCTAAGAATTATTTACCATACCGGTGCAGAATGATGAATACTATTTTGATATTTAATATGTTTTGAATAATTTATTAGTTTCCAAAAATTTGGATCAGTAATGTTATCAAATACTTAAGTATTATTTATATAATGCACGTTAGCAAATAGATAGATTGTTCATGTGTTATGATTATGTATAACATCTTCAATATATACACACAAATATAAATATATATATATATATACATGTTTTACTTAAATAATAGCATTGAAATAATATAAATCATGAATAATAGAATCATATCATTATTAATATTAATAACAATAATAATTAATATGTCTCAAGTTTATTATTTTAACTTGCACGTTATAGTACTCATCCACCCTTCATTTCTATATGTTTCTATGTGTAGCGACTGCTATACTTAGCAATAGGGTTGGGCGTCACTGTATATATGTATATATGTATAATCATAATGTTTTGAAAAATATTTTTTAAATAATTATTAGTTCAAACACAATTATATCAAATGTTTTATTTAAAAGTGCCATTTACAATTTAATTTAATGTCATAATTAACTTCAAAATATGTATATATTTTAGCATAATTTACCTTAAATATATTTGAAGTTCAGTTAAAATTATTTTATTCATTTTATCTTAACAAATAACAAAAAAAAAAAGAAACTAAATAAAATTATGAAATGAAAATAAATTGTTACAACAGTAAAATAAATTATCATTTCAAGTGAATATATGATAGGTGTGTGCATAAAAAGGGTCATAGAAATCACTAGACTATTCCTTATTGAATTATTTTAAAATTTCATAATGATTATATTTTCAAACATGAATATAAATATAAAGTTTTTAATTTAATAGTCTCAAATCCAATTAAAAAAAATATTTTTTATTTTGACTTATAAATAAATATATGTTATAACTATAGTAGGTTATTAAAAGCGGAAATTATTCTATTAAAAAGTTGTTTACTTGAGAAATATGAGTTCGAAAAGTTATAACAATATGGTGGTCCTAATGTTCACTCAAATGTAATTAAAATGATGGCCTCGCAGGTTTTTGAGATTTTGATAATTTTAGTAGTCTTTAGTTATAAATTCTAGGTTCGTGAGTAATTCGTATCGATATTAAAACTTATAATAAAATGTTTAGCTAGAATATCGTTTATCGAATTTATACTAGAGTTATATTTTTAGTTATATTTTGAATTATATTTCAAGTTACATTTTTAACACACGTTTTCCATTAAGTGGACAATAGACTTTTTTCAAAATAATATGAAAACCAAGCTTGTTCAATAATATTTCTTTATTCCTGACTTAAGTTATTAAGTTCGAATTTAATGATTTTATATAAAAATAGCGCGTTCATATTCATATAATACATATTACATTGCAGTGTTATAAAAAATAATTAAAAACAAATGAGTAGATTTTATACAACAATTTAAATAATAAACAGTGATCATTATTTTTAATTTTAATTGTATTCTTTAACTTCCAGTGTTTTAACGATTACATTGTATACACATCGCCCATCTACATCCGTGTTTTTGTCATTCAAAATTCATATCTAGTAAAAAAATTATTTCCAATATAAATATGATTCAATGTATTAGTAAAACTAATTTAAATATTTTATTTTTTTTTTTGCAGTATGGACTTATCTGATAAATCGTATTGTATACATTTTTACAAAATATTTTGAAATGATAAGTTGTTTAACTTATTGATGGGATGTTTCATGCTAAAAGTATCTCATAAAGTTCTTCATAAATTGATGGTTATTTTGTATTTGTAAAAAATGTTTATAATGATGGCTTATATGTCTATTTTTATTGTAATGCCTATATACGTTTTGAACTTGCTATACGTATGGTTTTTGTGAAATAAATTTTTTTCTGATGATATTTTTACTTCACATGGTTTACACATAAGCCAGCGGTTGAAAACATATCTCCAAACTCTACAACAAATTGTAGTAAGCGAGTGACTTCTAAAATAGTTCAGAACTTCAGGCATTATTTTTGAAGTTTTAAAACATGAATACTAAAATAATTCCTAAACACATAAATACAGTAAACTTTCAGTGCACTTACTAAAGATTTCAAAAACATTTAATATATTGGGTAGTATCACACAATCAGGATTCTCGGTCGTAAGATCGATAAAGTACGATTTCCAACAAATTATAGACGATAATTTGTAAGCTTTTATAAGTTTTATAATAAAGCTTTAAGGTTATGGTCTGAAATATTACATTTGTGTTCAGTCATTTATCTGTTAGTCTTAAATTTTATTGAATATTTTTTTTTCGTCGTCAAAATATGTTAGATAAATATGCAAACATGCACTATTTTTCTAATATTTATTTATTCTCCAAAATCTCAAAGTATGTAAAATAAAACTGCATCTGATTATTTGTAAGTATAATAAAACGAATTTATAGATTAATTTGAAGAATGTGCGATATAAAAATAAAAAAGTCATAAACATCCGTATCCTATTAATCTCTAACTCTAAATTATTTTTAAAAGTTGACGGTTATAAAATTGAGAAATATAAGTTTAATATAAATGTAAATTATTGTTTATAAAAATAGAGTAATATAAATTATGAATATATTTGTTACAATAGAAATAACTGTGCAGAACTTGTAATCTACTGATTACTATATTAATTAATGGTTATGTACGAAATTGTTTAAATAAAACATTATATACATGTACATTTAAAATGTTAGGTTCATAAGCTTTTAGTTTCAAAATACTTGTAAGAATAAGCAGTTGATTAAATAACTTAATTTTTAATAAAGAATGCGAAAAACGTGTAATTAAGATGAGTTAAATAATCGAATATAAATATTATGAAACTAATGATTTTCAAAAAAAATTCTTCGTTGTATAATCCAATAACATTGCATTATTAAAATTACTTTGTTGTTGTCTTTTCCCTCGACATTTATTGTACTCATTTATAAATAATCACTATAAATAAACACCTACACTGAGAAAATAACTATTGTAAGCGATATTAAGTTTATGCAATAATTCACCAACAAAAGTCAAGAGTCATTTAAATAATTTTTTTCCTCTTATATGCTCATTTATAATTGCGTCAGATCACTTTTTTTTACATAAATTATTGTGTAAATAAGTTTATAAGTTTGGTTAATATAATACACCTTGTGTAGAATACATTTGTTTGTTGTTTTATATAACATTTATTAACCATTAATTGGTATAAACTACACATACAATATTTCCACTAAATAGATATATTATATTTCACTGACAACTCTTAATCGTCAAGATATACATACATCGATACAATGGCATATAACATTAAAAAAATCCAATTACAACATTTACGGTTTAAAGGATTTTGTTTGTTGCAATTTTGACAATGGTGGCTTACATAATAAATAATTGACAAACACGAGGACTGATGTTGGCTTATTAAATCTAATTCAACACAACAAATCAGAACCAATTAAAAGGTAAAATGTAATCATATGTATTTAATTATAATGTGTAATTGAAAAGTAAGAGGTTTTTCTTAACAATGGCTACTTATTTAAAAATAAAATTATTTTAATTTATTACGGTTTTACTTCATTTTAAAAAAGACAAATGTACATAAATTATATTAAATTTAGAATTACTTTCTTAATTAAAATATTTTGCCGTATACCTTTTGTTTAAACTAAGACTTAAACTGTTGAAATTAAACGTAAATCCCTAATTGGAAAATTACTCTACCCAGCGCTAAAATTAATTTGAATACCTTCATATTATACGCGTTGCATCACAGGATCGATTTACTTCGAACAATAAAGTCAAATAAACATATTATTAACGACTAATATATTGAAAATATGTAGTTCATCAAACATAGCAATACAGGGAAATAACGACGGTGGGTACATGGATAAGTTTGACAGATATAAATTTATCAAGTAAGACCTAAAAACGTTTTTGTATTTTTTAACAGTTTGATATGGTTTATTAATATTTAAGTACTCGTATAGTTTTCCAACTCGACCCTTGATGTGATACAAATCGTCTCGTATCGGTTGTTTTAAAAACGTTCTGTCAGTTCCGTATTATTAAATCATTTGTTCATCGGTATTTCGCCCAATAAATATGGGCACCGTTCTACGCAATACCATGCGGCTGTTCCTGCGGCAGTAGGTCGTACACGGGTAGGTAAAAGAAAAACACTTACCAGCCAACGTGGAACTGGACAGTCCGAGCAGAAAGAAATTGATCAGAACGGTTGCAACCATGTTGCCGGTGCGGTTTTTTTGCCGTCGTCAACCTGCAACAATAACGTTGCGTACGATACCGGGAACGGTACGTATGGACGGGATGTTCAGTAGAGGTACTGCGTCCGTAGGAACGAAAAAATAGACCCGGATACGGAATTATTGCACTGCGACCATGTTCGTTTTTATTTAATTTTTTTTTTTTTATCTGATCTCGATGTCGTACGTTGTTGTGTTTTTTTTAAATTTTAGGGGAATAAAAATAAAAACAAAAAAAAAAAAATTGGAATCGGATAAAAACAAAAACTCGATCGCGCGCGCGGATCACGTGCATGCACCGTGTCTTATAAGCCGTGCGTCGTACGTTGTGCTCACCGACCGGCAGGAATGGCAATAGGTCGTCGACTATATGTTACGGCGGTGCGGCTCACGTATCTCGCCCCGCGATCTGACATTTCGGCCGTCGACGCCGCCGGAGCGTCAAACCCCCGCCCCCCGCGAGCGCCTTAGCGTTTCGAAACCTAAATGCCACGTCCCCCTCGTCCCGTGACGGTCTTCGTCGGAGCCGCGGGGTTGTAGCCGCTGATGCGACCTTTTTCGAAATGCTCGTCCGTGTGTATGCGTAAACGTTTCGCCGTCGTCCGGATATCCAGACGGCAAGCGAGTTCGCTTTCGACGCCTTTTGTCTGTGGCCCCACCGTCACGTGGTTGGAGCTCGATCGAGGCGGTTTAAAAATACCACGGGTGTACGCGTTCTGTGAGTTCGTTGTTGGCCGTCGAAAAAATTCCGTGGTGAGGGGGAGGATCCACCCATCTCGTCCCTCCGCCCTCGGGCTACGGCTACGACGACCGTTTACCGTGGGTACCAATGCTCCTGCTGCCGACCCGACGACCGAGCAACGCGATGTCCGCGGTCCGAAGCAATGGCCGAGTATCTCTTGGGAGCCGTGAACGTTTTTTGAATTAAATTATTATGTGATCATTTCGATGTGAAATCGAGATGTTGTCAAGTGCCGATCCTCTCATTAATTTGTATCTGCTTAATAAGAATGGATTTGAAATTTAACAAAGTGAATACAATATAACTTGTCTTAATAATTTTAAACTAAATTAATACTTTTTTCCTCGCTAATAAGTCCATTCAATTTCAAAAAAAACTTCATTGATTTTCATATTAGCATATTTATCCGATGTATATATATATATATCAAAATATATAAATTTATATTTGTATACTAAATGCAATTAAATTTTATTGTGGTGTGTAGAGGCTTGTCGTCATAAAATAGTATGAAATGAGACATGTACCTTAAAAGGTTGAAAATTCTTAAATTAGCGAGACATGAAATGTTGAAATACGTTGAATGCACTGGCCGAACAGTGGTATTCGTAACGCCATTGTGTCGGAAACAGGATGTTTCACCTTTTTCATGGTCGGTGTTTATTTCAGTCTTTTATCCCGTCGGAGGGGAGGGGGTATCGTACATTTTCAGGAGTGGTATGCGGTATGCCACGGGAGGAAATAATTAATATATAAATACATTTTTTTTTTCGGGGTAATACTCCCTTTTCGGTTACCCCCATGAAATAAACAATTTTTATAGTAGCGGATATACGTGTGCGACCCAAAATACGTGGAACCACGCCTTAAACGTTTAAATGGTGTAATGCAGTTTGAATATCGAAATACAGGCATTTTTATTTCGTCTCACAGTATAAAACGCAACTTTTGTTGGAATAGTTTTGCTTTGAACAATTAGAATTTACTGTGTCCAATTCAAGAAAAATATCACAAATCATTAGTCAAAACAAATATGCGTATATATTTTGATCGTGGTGTATTAAAACTTTTATAACAAAATCGTTCTTTAATTATAAACCAAAGTAATATTTTACAGCAACTCAACTATTTAATGATCGACTTAATCACTAGTATAAACTTTTAATCATTATAATTAAAAAACGTTACTCGTTATATTAGATTTAATTATAAGAATGAAAAAAAATAACTAAACTTTTCAAGAAATTAAAATTATAGGTTACTGTATAAAGTTTACTGTAAAAATATAAAGTTGTTTATATAAATTAACATGGGAATGCAAATATTTTAGTTGCATGAAAAATGTATATATAAACAAAAAAAAATCAAATATAAATATGTGTTATAAGAATTCACAAAAGAAAAAATTTATATTACGATTTATGTAATATTAACATATATATTTAATATTTTTTTAACGAAAAATAACGAAGTATCAATACAATATTCTCAGACACTTTGCAAAATGTCAAAGGGAATTAAGGAACTGCATCAATGATTAACGATTTATTAAACACGTAAAATATCATTTTATACATTTTTGTTATTTATAATATTATATTGGTTAATCTACACGACTAAATGGTGTTTGAAATACGAAATATATATAAATATATAAAATATAGCATTTTCTATGCTAATTTATTATAATATTTTAGTAACAATAGAAGTAAAAAATATCTGTGGGAGCTCGCGAAACCAACAAATTCAAAGCCTGTTGTAAAATTATTCGTTTGGTGCTTATTAATAATGTTTAGACTATATATTTTAATTTGATTTGTGCGTACAAAGTATAACCCTGTGACTATTTTTAGTGAGTTTTATAACATTTTGCGAAATTTAAACGTATTAAAATGTTTAGACATTCTATATACACCTTTATTCAACGTGTAACATAAAGTTAATACATATTTAGTAGTACGAAAAACCAATTAATTTAGAAAATTATACTTCATAAATACTTATCCAATATTATAATAAAATTATTACATAATAAATACAGAGCACAAAAAAATTAATTTTACACTGAATAAAAAATAATGCTACAAAAATTATATGATAATTATAAATATTATAAAAGGGTTACAAACGTAAATAACTTCCAACTTCTTAAAAAGTTAATTTATTATTGATATTTATAATATTTATTAATATTAAATTACCGTGTGACTTGTAATGTAGTGTATACCTATTGCTTATAATTGAAATGATTAGTATTTATAAAGAATTTTGATTTTTTCATAGTCATGAATTGAAAATGAAAGATGAAAATATTTTTGAAACGTTTTGCTCAAAATGTATTTGAAATAAAATTATTATTTGTCAGTTTATTAATTAAAACATTGGGTTATTTATTAAATAAGTTATACATTAATTGGCGTATATGATGAAAATAAATTATCTTTAAATCTAGTAATGTGGTTTTTGAAAACTTTAAAGAATTTCATATTATTTACTGTTATCATCTAAGAATAACATAAAATCATAATAACTGTAATTCGTTTCGTATCATGCATTATTATGCATTAAGTGATAGAATATAATAATACAACATGATAAAATGACAACAATTCACTAATTAAATTGCTTCACAAAATATTGATGATAAATGTTATTGAAATGTTTCATATTTATTCTATTGAGATTATAAACCAAATAATCCGTCAAGAGGCAGATTATTTTAGGGAACCGCTGTGATTCGATGCTGTAATACTACTGTATTATTATTATTTCAGCATTGAAAGTAAAATAAAATAGAACATTTGAAGAATTATTATGCGCTTCAAATGTATTGCTCAAAACAATTGTTTTATAATGTTTTAAACATTCAGGTGTATAATATTAATTTTGTTATTCAAAATTGATTTTCTAATTCATGAGCTACAATAAAATGATGATGTTAAATTAGATATTCATATACTTGTTACCTTGTTACTCAATGGACAACGTAGTTACTGCGGGATATAACGTTTGAATAATACTAATAATTACTAATTAGTTCGCGAATAAAGGATCACAGTATCATTTGTGGTATATTAATTTTAGATTTTAGCTGAAGCGAGAAATGTATTTGTTAGACAGCGAAAAGATTTTTTAAATATGTTCTATGCTCATTGTTCGTAAATAGTTTTTCAAATAAAAACAATTCTTTGAAACATTCATATAACTCTGCTGTAATTGGAAATTTAACACAGATGTTACTTTGGACCTTGGAGAGATCAGTTGTACGTTTTTTTTTTTAAACTATTTTTTGTTTTCATTGATTATACTTTATTTTCGAATTTATAATAATGATATAACATTGGCTTTCGTATATATTTGTATTTATTTCACAATTTCAACCGAGAAGTCATTGAATACCTTATAATTACATCATTTTTATATTGATAGCATATTGTCAAAATTATTTTGAAATTAATCGATGATTGATTATTTACCAATTTGAAAACATTTAAATTTTTATATTTTTATCGGTACATTTTAGTAAAACATTTTAGCAAAACTATTTTTCATATGAACTGCATTTTTTGTTTGAAAGATCTGTAGTTAAAAAAAATTATTAAACCCCCTATAATTTAGAAAATTGTATGCCCGGGGTTATCCCTGGCTTGCCCTCTCCTTTAGATGTGGCCCTGTTGACAAGATAGATATGCTATGTCGTTTTTCAAATTATACCAGAACGAACATTACACTGTCTGAATTCATTGGACGTAGGTTTTGCAAAAACGTGGAAACTGCTCTGTCTTCGATCCTGAAAATAACACTAATCGAAAATTGTTTTCATAAAAACTACTTTAAGGCCTTGATTACTTTCACGGTGTCCAATTAAATTGGCTGCTGATTCATTGAATAGTGAGCGGGTGTGCATTAGTTTTGTTTTGCCGTTGCTTCGTTGGCGGAAACCTTTCCACTAAATGCAATGGAAAGCAATTTACTTTTACGGTCGTTTACGTTATTCGGCGCTAGCACGAGAAAAACGTTGACATCTAATTTCACAGCCAACGCGTTTTAAAAAAGCTTATTCGAGTGGTATTTGCAAAAAAACCAATGACTTCAGAACCCTCCTATATGACCATAAGATTTTTAAATAATGGCATTTTTCAATTCTTATTTTTATATTTTATAACAAATATTTATTTACTATGCCGTCATTTACCTTTAAATATAACTATTAATTTCTATTATTCGGTTAAATATATGTTCGTCGTGGTTAGTTTATTATGTGAGTAGACTCTATAATAAATTAATATTGTTAATAATACACGATTCTTATTACGAGAATATTTCTAGCATATGTTTGCACCCATTATGGGTAAAAATCGATCTTTTTTGCTTATAAAATTTTAATTTTAATTATTTCGTTTATTGTAGAATTATGCGAGTATAGATCACATTAAAACGATAATATATTAAGTATTAAAAATGTATATGTATTATCTATATTAAATGATAAATTCAAGATTTTATGTTTATATATATTTACGACTTAACCTTAATTTTATAAGATCATTTTTTTCTCAACCAGTCTAAGGAATCAACAGTCGTTAACCATTGACTATTGGGCTTTGAATATTTGTAATTTAATTTTGTTTTTATCATTAACTTTGTAATGGAATACATTTTTAAATAGTTGATTCAGACAACATTACAAAAAACTTTTGACATTTTATTTTCGCTTATAAAAAATATTTTATACTTTTAGAAAAAAAAATGTCTGATGAAAAGTAGAAAAGACATGAGTAGATATTTCGTTTAATTTAATTTTTAATTATTATTTGCAATAATTTTTAAAATAATTTATTAATGTCTATAAATTATTTTATAAGAGTATAATATAAATGCATAATATATGTTTCGTAGATTAAAGTTCTCTACGCTGCTATTACAACAATATGTGAATATGCACATTATAGTTAATAATATTTATATTTATAGTGCAACAGAGATGGAAATTATTCAATACGCTTTTAACAAAATTAGTTGAATTATTCATAATCTATCCAATCTTAATTAACGGCTGTAGAAGAAGAATATTACACTATGATATATTTGTCTTTCATTAATATAACTTGGCAGAACTATAGTTTGTAATCAAAAAATCGCAGGTTCTTTCCAAGGCAGAAAGTATCGATGAAGTATTACTAAGTAAATAAGTCAATTATTGATAGACTATTAAATTAAAAAATAAGTAAGTAAACGTAGGCAGTTTCATTGCAAAAATACAATTTTGCTGTTTATCGTCTTCTCAGAAATTTTTCTTATGTTCATAAAATTCAAAGACATCAAATAAAACGATGTTCCAATATAATACTAATATAATACTAATATAATACTCTTATAATATTATTACTTATTAATAGGACTCAGAACTTTGTTTATTTGCATATTCCTTAAGAAGCTGTATTTAAAATCTGATTCAATAAAAATTAATTTCATTAATAATTGAAATTGAAAAATTTATGTTGTATATTTTTGCATAGTTCACTAAATTTAAACGATTTTGCATGTTTAAAAAAATTTAAGCACATTAATGCATATTATGTCTTTAGTTTATTACAAATCAAAAACAAACACATTTATTATAATTAAAAATTGTAAATCAAATAATTTAAAAATAAAGAGTTGCTGCTCACTGTAGCCTTGTTGAATTTACCTAATATTAATTGTTCATTTCTTATAATTGGTTTTATTTTATTAAAATATTTATTTTACCCAAAATCTGTTACTGACTTTAATTTCGTTGTGTATCGTGGACAATGTTCAAACACAATTAAAATATGTTGAAGGTGAACCAGAGAAAAAAGTTTTAGAAAAAATGAGAATTTTTTTTAACAAAAGTATCAATTTTAAAATATTAAAAATTTGGTTTTCGTCGATATTTAATGAATCTATTTTCACTATAGATGGTCTTTCCGAGGATCTGACAATAAAATACCTTCATTTTACAGGTACGACCAAATTACATAGGTATATTGAAAGATCATTTTATGATTACAAAAACATTTTTAACCACAATAGACTTTAAACATTCAAAAATATTAAAAAAAAAATTCATCATCCAGTGTAATTCAGTTAAATATATAAATATGATTTAACAATCGCTTTATCTGATAAGTTCTTCTTTTTTTCTTTTTTAATTTAGGACTTGGAGAACAGTTTCAAAATCTGTAAAAGGAAAAAATACATAAAAAATATTTAAAAAACACTTTTTCTTATACAACGATGCATATATAATTAATAGATATTTTGTAAAAAAGTGCATTTGTGCTTCTTTTAGTGCATATGTATGCTAATATTTCATTGTTTTTTAGCGTATAAAGTTCAGATCTCTGCTTATTAGTATCAAAATCAAAACATGCTAATTTTAACAAGTAGTATAACATTAAATATAATTAAATATGTTTCCCTGATTGAATATCAATATAATATGATGTATAAGTCAATTCACCAGATGACCCATTGTGTCGAGACCTACTCAACGCTTTATAGCTTTGTTACGCGTAAAATAAAAAAAGATAAAAAATCTTTGTGTTTTATCCCTTAACTGTATCCATGAATAGACTTGATTTATAGTTTTTATCGGATTTAAATTTTATTTACTTGAACTTTCGTTCCCATTAGTTTCTTTTCCCTTAAAAAGCATTTGGTATAGAAATAAGCTACCATAATGTTTTTAAGAAATTTACGAGTAGTACTGAAATCATAATCTCGTAATTTTGCGTCAATTTTAAATCAAAAAATATGTACTTAAGGCTAAAAATGATGTTTTTAAATTTATTTGGTTTCATTAGGTACAAAAAAAATTCTTACTTGTTCCATAATTTTCATGTTTCATAATATTATTTTTATGTCACATGGAACTAAATAAATTTAAAAAATGAAACATGAAAACAAGCAAGAGTAAGAATTTTTTGTTGTGGTATTCTTTCAGAATGAAATCAAACTATTTTCTAATAAATTAAAAAAAAACAATAAAAATACAATTCGTGAATAATTTTCGTGAATAATTTTCGTTTGATTTTAACTTAAATTATCTTGAATTTAACCATATTAAGTAAATACAGTTACTAATAGTAAATAAAACATAATACACTTTCTGTACTATTATTACCAAAGGGTATTTACCCGTTTATAATGTATAAATAAATAAATAAAATAAATAAATAAATAGTAGTATTAAATTGATTTTTTTTTTTTAATTTGTTAAATTTTAAAAGAAAGTATCGAAATATTAAATATATATTTTATGTAGATATGAAGGTTAAATTCTTTTAAATTTTCATGGTTCATTTGGTAAACATATATCCAAAACAATAACTATGTAATTCGTTTAAGTTTCAGTATGATGTGAGTAAAATTATAAAATACAATTCAACATTGATATCAGATTACACTTTTATTTTACTTTAACTATTTAGTATATTATTTTATCATGTATTTAAAATGTATTATTTAATTTTTATATACTTACCTAAATCAATAGCAATTATATAGTGCATTTTGTTCTTGATTTACAGCTAGAACTTTTCTCATAATCCAAATGCAATTTACAGAGCACTACAAACGTGTAAACCTTAGAAATAACTATGCCTTATTTTAAAAGAATCATAAGTTTAATGTTAGTTCTTATTTTTATAAAACTAATAAGTTAAAAAATAAACTAAAAAAAATGTATCGTTGTTTACATATCTTATAAATTCAATCAATTGTTGAAACGAACGTTATTTACGTTATTTAAAGCATCGACAGCGGATATAAATAAATACATTTCTTGATTTAAATAATAGGTTACTGATTAGTTCAGTTAATTAATTATTACAATAAAATAAAATGTATTTTATTTAAAACACATTTCTGGTGAAATCATTTTTATACAGTTTTGATTATGAACTTCAGTGATGGACACGATCCATGGCATGGTTATAAATGTTATTTTTTCCAACCCTTGACTCGATCGATTCAAACCTTTGGTAAATTTTCCGGACGTACGAACGTATAACAGTCGTCTTATAAAATACCATTCCGAAATATATTAAGCATACTAATACGTGACATAACATTGTTGTCTTCCCCTGTTCTCTTATTTTCTCTCTCTCATACACACACACACACACACACACACACACTTACACTTGCGTTATCCTTTTTCTGATGCTCGTAAATGTGCCGAACACATTCGTATGGTATCGTGTATTAAATCACGCTGCATACCTCATAGACGTAGCCGAACCTTGTTTATACCGA
This sequence comes from Sipha maydis, assembly GCA_034509805.1. NCBI lineage: Eukaryota > Metazoa > Arthropoda > Insecta > Hemiptera > Aphididae > Sipha > Sipha maydis. The sequence goes on along the minus strand of JASXSY010001427.1, from coordinate 59,297 downwards.
TTAAGCGTGTATGTTAATAAAGAAGTAGATCAAGACATAATGTATACATTATAAAATATTTAACGAAAAACTAATAAAATACAATGATGTATTATAATATTTTATAAATAATAGAGCTGTTATTTATATCTACTTTTATTTTTAATTAGCAATAATATGTAACAAAATTATTGAAAACCATTTGTTTTTTCCCCTCAATGGATAATCTAGCTGTATTATCTTTGTTTTTTTTCTATTTATAATTTAATAGGATGAATTTAATCTTAACTTCTAAAAGATATTATACGATATTATTGTTAATGTTTAATGTTGCATTAAAGCCTACCAAAAGACTCAGCGGATGCCCAATGAACTTGGCTGTTTATAGTGAAAAAAATAAACGTTATGTTATGTGATCAGACCATATTAAAAACTTACTCTATACGTTCGACAAAGGCAAACGTAAAAGGACTAAACCATTCAAAAGTATTAAAATTATTAACTTATTATACTTTTAATTTTATTTCTAATGAATAATTCATTTATGAATGAATAAATAGTTTATGTATAGAAATATAAAAATAAATGCTGGCCTTGGAGTATTATTATATTTATAAAGTACGACCAATTTCGAGTTGAAAATGCATTGTCAGGTAATTTGCAGAGTTAATAAAATCGCAACTGAATATGAAAAAATATAGAAAGCTATACATTGAAAAAATTGTTCGTTTTACATAGACATAATTTATTTTAATAGCAGAGATTATTTCATATGAATTATTATACATTAATACGTTAGAAGATTTGAATACACTGATTATTATTATTTATTATTATCTAAAATGTTTTGATATAAGGATTTTGAAAATCGATTTTTACATTTAAAATATTATCACAATTATATTTCTTTATTTCATTGTGTATGTGTAACTCTTCTAAAATTTAATTAATGTAAATGTTATTTTGGGTGTTTAATAATATTAAATAATTTATGTCAATTTTTATATAATGATCCATCTAATTAGTTTATCATGAACAATATATGATTTTTATTATGTACCTATTCAAAAATAACGTGTAAATATCGTTGGTTTGCGATTAAAAGGTTTCTACTTTCAAAGGGTTTCTACTCGCATATTTTTTTTTCATTTATTATTATAAGCTTTTGTTTTTCATTTCATTATTGATTTAATATCAGTGATCGAAGAAGTCTGATTTGCATACTATAATTACGGAACTGTAGATAATAATGCCACCTTTATGATGTACAGATGTACAATCAGGGAAAAACATCAACGCTCCTGTGCTATGATTATACGAGGAATACAATTCGTGGTATTTTAGTCTTGAATATGATTAGGTAAGATATCGTATAGTTTTTTTTTTAATAACACTTCTCGCTTTTCGCGTTTACCTCTCTCGTGTGGTGGCTTGTCACGCGTCACGATGTATGTAAAATCCATACGTAGACACTTTGAGAGAAGTAGTAGTACTTTGCTCGTTATTTTAGAGTCGAGGCCAAAATCTTTTGTTGTAGTTTCGGTTGTATCAAATTATAACCGAACTTTTGACATTATTATCGTTGAAAAAGTTAAATTGTTAACTGTGATACGAGATAAAATAAAAATCGACGTCATCACATAGAATTCCCACAAAACTTCACAGAGATTATGTATTAGTGATAATCAAAAAATAAATAAATATATAAATAAATAATAGTCGTTATATACAAAACTATTTAACTATAATATTGTAGCTATATTTAAAAAGTAATAAAAATCTTTGCCAACAATGTTATGATCAACGTAATTTAAATTAATGATTTAAGAGTTTACGAGTATTTCTTAACGTTATTGTTATGTGTTTTTTTTTCAGTTTGGATTTAAAGATTCTAACAAAATTAATTTTGTAATCTTTTATGAATAAATATTTTTAATTAAAAATATGTATACAAAATCAATTCTTTACCATTATTAATTATTTTTAACAGTATAAAAGATCAATACAAATATTTCATAAGTGGACAGTATAAAAGACAAAAAGGTTGAATCTTCCGAGTCGGGCGAGATACAAATCAGACTGAATAATATTCCTGTAATGGTTTTTTAAATACGAAACGAATGTACTGTTGATTTTGAAAAAATAACTCTAAATGAAATCTTAGAGATGGTTGAAGTAGAACCAATTGTCTTAATATAGTATATTGAACTTTTAATGTTCTAACTAATGTAAAGTATCCTAAAATGTTGTAAAAATAAAAAAGCATTTAAAGTTTGGAAAAATTTAAAATTTAAATGGCATATATGTCATTAAAATATTTCGAAATTTTAAAATGTAATTAAAATTCTAATAAAGTACTCAGTAAGTATTTCAATACGATCGATATTTTTAGGATAACAACTAAATAACTAATTACCTTACTTTAAAAAATACTTTTTGTCTTACTATTTACCTTACTAACCTTCTGGCTACAAAGGAAATTCATTTATAGAAGAATAAAATTATTTTATTTACATCTTCGAAAAAAAAGGCAAAAAAATTTGAAATTTTCGACTTTGTATAAGTAGCTCAAAAAAAAAAAAAATCTTTTGATAATTATTACATCTATAAGTGAACACTGATATAAGAACTTAATAAAATTCAAAAGTTTCTACAGTCATTTTTTTTTTTAAGTTACGATAAAAATAAAAAATTGACTACCAAAAAAAGTTTAGTTTTTTTTTTTTTATGACTGTCAGTTTTTAGTAATAATTCAGAAAACTGTTAGGAAAAATGTAAACTGATCTCTGTTAATTTAACAAGTAGAACCTATTATCTATATTTTGTTTGTTTTTTTGGTCATGAACGAAGCAATCCTATGGTTAAAACTGTGTACACAAACGATAAAACAAAAAACACATACTATAGTAAAACTAATACAGTTACTCAGAACTTAAAAACTATAGGTATACATTTTATTTATTTATATTATATAAGTATTTTTGTACATGATTACTAAAATCCTTTATAAGTATTGAAAACAATTATAAAGGTATACCGTTATCAGAGGTTCATTATTAATAGTTATATTTTTTAAGTACTTACATCTACTGAATGAAACTTATTTAAACGAACTTTATATTACTTTTTAGATGGTGAGTTTTGTACATCGGTATACATTGTATTATATGGCATTGGGAAAATCGGAAAGATTTCGATATAATCAGTGGCGTAGAAAGTTTCGCTAGCGCTACTGATAATCTTCGTTAACTCGTTAATCCATCAATTTTTGTAGTAGGCCCTTTTCACACATACACGGTTTCCGTACGGTTTCTTCCCAGTCCACTGTCAATAGTGCCTTTGTAGTCATAGTTTGCTTATCTTTTAATTGTAGTCGGTTGATTTAATGGACAAAAATAAAAAAAATGCGCTTATGTTTTTACACAGACGCCATAGCGCCGTGTAAGAAATATACGCGAAAGAATTTGTTGGATTCATCCTTATAATTCTAGACGGAAGAAAATAGATGCCTTTTATACCATTTTCATGGACCTCCGAGAACACGAGGACAAGTTTTTTACTTATTTTAGAATGTCACAGAACTGGACGAGCTTCTATCAATGAAATCATTAAGTCGATATCCATTTTATTACACACTGCAGAATTAAATTGCGATAATTTATTCGATTTAATAAATACGAAAGATTTGCCGTATACACGGAAACCGTGTGTGTGTGAACGGTATCGAAGAACGCAATACACTACTGTTCGATAAGCCGCCGTGACGGAATTTCGAACCGTGTCGACTTGCACGGCCGCAACACGGACACGGCACGGACACGGCACGGTCACGGCAACGTGTGAAACGTCAGATAAGCTGCTATATATTAGTGAACCGTCACGGAACCGTTTACACGGAAACCGTGTACGTGTGAAAAGGGCCGTAAGGTTGAACAAAAATAAATTTAACATATTAAAAAAATCAACACGTGTACATACTGACGGTATATATTTGACGTTAAAACAAACCGTCAATACTTGCGCGTCTGGCGTAGGCGCAGTTTGCCATGTATTTGCTACGCCACTGCAGTGAATAGGATATAGTCTTAAAACTATCCCGTTGGACCCAATAGAACAATATTAGGCTCTAAACTTTATGATGTCGATGTAACCTGTGTAGTTAATGAAAATGCAACCACAACGTAGATTATTTTCCATAGCTCACAACGTCAAAAGCCATTCACGTAATTTATTGTTTTTCGATTGTTTTCAAACCATTTGATTAGTGCAGATTCAGCGCAATCATTATGTTATCAATACACATATCATAGGAGCAAACTAATCGACCATTCGGTTTACTCGCTCATTTCGTTAATAACTGTACAACATGTTCATATCATCGTATATATATGTTGTTTTGGACGCATTTCAATAGGTGACCGATTATTCAGTGTGTACCTACGTTAATTACACGCACACAAGTAGGTACTCGAATAAATACGTACACATATATACGTAGGTACATAATCCGTCGGTCGACCCATCGTTTAATACGTTGCCAACTGACAACCGTTGTCGGTTATGTAAAGGCTTCCTAGAGTGGGCCGATCGTGCCCGTTACAATCACTCTATTTTGGTTATTGCTGCATGAACAGACAGCATTAGTGAAATTAATCTGAACCGCTGATTATGAGAATCGCAGAGCACCGTTATTTGCGTTTGAGTGCAAAAACACGGAGACTACTTGTGGGAAAACGAAATTTTTTCGCGCGCCTTGTATTTTGAGTATTATGTTAAGTTAGTTCGATTATTTTATTTAATGATTTTTTATGAATCAACAATGTGACACACTAATTGTTATGCACACACACAGTTGTATACGCACTGAGAATTTGACGAATATTATTAAATATATACATTTCCACGTTGATTACTAATTAACACGTTTTTACGGAAAACTCTAAACGTTCCTACAAATAACATCTACGAAACAGAACATTATCCATTATTCACGATAAGCTCGAGACTTCAAATCCTGATCGTCTACTTTGAAAAAAATAAAATCATATCAGACATATATTTGAAATTTCAAGTAATACATCCAATCGGAACGTAATGTTTTGGTCAGTGGTTCCCACAAATAAATTTTTATAGTGGGTAGAAACATGGGGTATTATGGTTTTGAATATTGATGATTAAAATTGATTGTATGACATACCAGTACTTAAGAGGTAATAACTTATTAAAATTAATACATACCAGATTACGATGAATGGTATAGATGGTGAGGTGGTGTATAAAATAATATTCAAGCCCTACTCAATTAAATATCTGTGGGCGCCACTGGTTTTGGTATTAATTTAATATCCCGATATTTTCGTATGAAAATTAAAGTATATTCATTATAATTTTCATGGTTTACGAGTGTACTCTAGTTTTGTTCAAATAGACAGTGTTTTTAAAATTAATGATGATAAATTGTGGTTATATATTTTTATTCTCAATGAGTGACTAGTGAGTGACATGCATTGTGTACCCACAGTTGTTCAACATACAGTATGTTTTAATCGTAATATTTTTCTTCTCAATATTTTTAAATAATAAATTTCAACCTGATTTTTCGATTTGTTTGTTTTAACGTCAAATATATCACAGATAATATGTTTATATTAAATGTTTATAATACATTTTATTATACATTTATTTATACATTTTATTGATTTCGTACAAGGTCTCTTAAATTTATTGTAAGATTATGAAAATTAAGAGTTATTTTATTCTATAGGTATTCCTCTTATTAATAAAAAAAGTTTTTTACTATTAAACTAATTATACTAAAAATGAAACAATTTCATATTTATTGTTGTTTGACAAACTGCGTTTACTATAATGCTCAGATATCATGTGGATACACTTTCAGAGCCTTGTTTTATCACTTATTTTCCATTTTCTTTCTTATAAACGATGTTCAATAAGCTTCTGTAAACATTTTATAAAAGATAAATTAACTTTCCATGTATAATATTTTTACAATATGTACTATTGGAATTCAAAAGTAGTAAAAGGAAATTATTCATCGAATTTCCATCAAATGGTAAATTTTATTGGTTATTTTTTTAGGAGTGTTGGTGTAATTACAATATACTATAATCAAAATGTTATTATTTTTTTGTAAAAATGTATCAATAAGTAATTTATCCTTCGATTACCAATATAACCATTTATAATAACAAAATTTGTTCGAGAACGTAAAGTAATTACTATTATCAAAATATTAGGTATACCATATCCGAACAACTACAACCAATTATTATACACGTCCATACTATTAATTTGCATATACACTACGCCGTATTTTAAGAATGCGTTTTTTCATAAAGTATCGAAAAAGAATCAATATAATATATGACATGATGTACATATATATATATATATATATGATATAATGACAGTATGATTAGGTCTGACTTCAAACGAAGGAAGGCAACTGTGTTGCTCCTTACTACTATTATTTGAAAAGCAATACAAATTTATTGGAATGGCAAATTTCATATGATAGTTTTTTTTTTTTAAAAAGCAATAATTTTGTTATAAGCCTTCATTATAGAATAAAAAAATTTTGAAAGAATATGTGTTCACTTTCTTAATGATTGAACAAAATCAAAAATGTTTTGAGAAAACTCCGAATTTCATTTACTAATTAGTAATTAATTAGATTCTAATACTACAATCAGATAGAAAATACGAAACTCAGATAGAAAATCAAAATTGACGTTCAAATTAATCTACAACTATCAACTCTCAAAGAATAATTTTTATTTTTAATTAGTATTTCGTGGTTACTTCCATAAAATAAATATAAATAATATTCTTACAAACCAAACAGTTTTCTTTTTTTTCATTTTTGTAATGTATACGACTCTTAAAAAATAATGACATATTTTCATTTGATGGTAAATTGAACTACGCTTAATTAAAATGTAAATAATATCGTAATTTTAAAAGTAAGAATATAAATAAAAAATATTGTTCAAGTGTTTTTAGCATAGTGTGTGAACATAAATTATACACGAGTAGATTTTACCGAATATTAATTAAATTTCAACTCCTATAAATAATATATTGGTGTAATATTTATCATGTCATCAGTAAACAATTGTTTGGGTAATAAATCTACAATAAGCTACATATCCAACATTGTTCTCGAGAATATATGAAGTAAAAATAACTAAAAATGCTTGAAAATAATGAAAAATTTTGCCTCTCAACTTGGACCTCTTACTACTTGTATTTCTTTTAATAAAATTTAATTTTATATGTAACAGTTTGATTTTCGTATTTTATACATGACTAACTCTCAACTATATTAAATTGTGTTTACGAAAATCAAAAGATGTCTTTTTGTAAATATTTTAAATATTTTACGAAAAACCTATGTTTTTTTTTAGAAATTCTAATGATTATTTTATATTTATTTATTTATTTATTTTTTGAATTTAAGAGATTCAATCTCTATATATATATATATATTTAATATAATTAAAATTATAATAAAAATCATGGTTGACTGTGATTTTTAAATTTAAAAAAATGTTTTTAATAAATGTCAATAAAAAAAAAAAAACTAATGATCAAAATTTATAAAATCAAATCATATCATAATACGTATTATACTAAATCTGATATTTTTTAAAAAGTCAATGAATTTCGAATACAAATCTTTTAAAATCATTTTATTTCAACAACAATTTATATTAATTAATCATTATGTTTTCATCAAATGTATAATTATTGACCCTATAAAATTATAAGAACATAATTTTGGTTTTATTTAACAATAGACAAAATAGTCATTAGTGAGTACTGAACTATACAGAATATCAAATATTATCACTTAAAACTATCTCATTTTTAACTATATAAATATATTATTCATAAAAAAATTAATAATTTAACTACGGCTTTATCAATAAATTAAAACCTTATAAAATATTATAATTTGTGATAGTAAATATAATTAGATATCTGGTACATTTTAATATAGGTACGTGCCAACTATTATTTTTATAGTTTTAGACCACAACATTTTATTTTCTAAAATAATTGAAAATTGAAAATGGCATACATGTTTTTTACAAAATTAAATACAAAATTAAATTACTTGTACATTTGAATTAAAAATCTTTAAGTCATAAATGTATAAAGATTATAATAATTATAAATAATTGAATGATATATTATGTTTAATTTTACCTCTATTGATTTGCTGGTTGCTTATTCTATTTTGTTAAACTAATTCTATATGACATTATCTAAATCTAATATAAAATACATAAGTATATCTACTAGTGCTTTTGATTTGATGTGGGTAATACTCGGGTACCCGTTTATCCGGGTAATACCCGATTTTGTGGGTAGTCAATGTTTTCGGGTAGTGGGTAATCATTACCCAAAATTTTCGGGTACCCAATGGTTTTTGATATACTTAAACGGTTTAGCTAAGTCTTAACTCCTAAGAGGTAATCAGTATTAAATTATACATTACACAATTATTCGAATAAAAAATATATAAGAAAATATAAAAATTATCTATAAAAATATAATCTATGTTAATAGATACACATGTTAATATACATACCTATCTATGTTAATATACATACCTTAACATACCTAAGATCATTAAGCTATGGTTATCAAACAGAAACAGATAAGATAAACTAATATTTATTAGTCTAGTTATTAATACTTTCATATTCTTATATACACTTTTACTATTATCGAATTATAAATACATATTGGAATTGTCAACATTTACGGAATATGTAAGAATATGTAAAATTAAATATTTCTTAATTTATTGTAAATCATGTGAAACGAATTTATCATTTACAATAGTTAATTAATTTATCATATTTTAAAAAAAATATGTATTTACATACAAATCCCAGCTCTAGTATACAAATTATAACGGGTACCTAATCCATAACGGGTACACGAAATTTTGTAAATCGGGTATCAAGAGCACTAATATCTACCTTACGCAACATACATCACATTAAAAGGATGTTTTTTTTTTGTTTCTGATATAATTTATAAATGAAACAATTAAGTTTGTAATTTTAGAGATACAAAAAATGAAAAAAGTTTGTCTCATTTTTCTACTCTGCAATTATAATTCATCACTGAAATACCCTGAATATTTATATAAACCGATTTATTATCGTACTGATACACTCATAATATAGCCACTACGTTTTTATAATTATACATTCTAATTTACATCACACATATTTGAGGACCATCGAACCAGTTAAGTATTTGTCTTAAAAATAAAAATTACAATTACAATTTTCGTGTTTACAAATAGGGTTGATTTTGTATGAAAACATGATATCTGCTCGAAATATGCATACAACATGATCAAAATAATTATCCAACTACAGATCTGAATGGTTTTATTAATGCAACACAGTGACACTGAACCCTATACTGAGATTGATCTTTAGACTGACATTTATTGAAAATTTAAGATGAGATCGCTTCATGTTGGATCGATGTTTGCTTTGCTAACATAGTTATCAATAAAGAATTTTAATAACATTTGATTATTCAAAATGATTAAATTGATTATTTAAAATCAGTAGTTTTTTTCATGCGATTGTTACGCTCCTCCGTCTTGATTTTAACTCGAGCAGTCAATGATGTGCATTTTTAATTTAATATGAAACTTTAAATTTTACAATACGTTTATTTAATAATTCAATGTGTTATCGAAATCTAAACAAAAGTGACGTGAAGTTACTTGCAGTTCCGTGACTAAAACTCATCAGATTTGCGGTCATTTTTGTTTCCCTTTTATGTGGCTCGTTTGACGTCATAGAAGCTGCACCTGTTGTTTGCTGATATCCAGAAATAGGTTTATGACTTTATGGTTCCGTGAACTGTTGCACTCGTTGATTAATGATCGATTGACGTCGCCCTTTGTAATTCGTAATACTCAATATTCCTGACTAATCTATTATTTTATGTACTTTTACATTAATATTATATAAGTGTAAAAAATATATTGTTACAAATAAATGATTTATATACGAATGGACACACTCGTATTTCCTGATTACAAGCTTTACGCACATTTATACTTATTTAAGACAAAAGTTCAAGAAACTTTAATGTTACTTAGAATATGGCCAATATGTTAAATATACTGATGTTTGTGTACAATTTACATATTACGTGGATATAACATAATATTATAGACATGGTATATGGGATCTCATAACACGAGATACAAATATTATATAAATTTATATAGTTAGTTAATAAAAATTAACTATAGATATATAAAAAAATATCCTCACAAATATAAAATGTACATTAAAAGTTGTCAATTTTGCAGTAAATTAATATTTTCTATATTAAACGTCATAATCAGTCTTCACTACAATTATTTGTCGAAAAATGTTTGTATTATAATAAAATATATATATATATATATATTCAGTCATAGGAAAATTGTCAGGTATGATGTAAAGAAATGTTTAGCTCAGTGATAATAGGAAAGTTAGAGAGTTTCAAGAGAACATACAGAAAATGGTCCGAGAAGTTAACTCAAATCCTTGAACAGTAGACGAACAATGGAAAATAATTAAACATACCCATGGAAAAGTATCGGAGAAAGTTTTAGGGAAAGCTAAATGATGCTAAAAACTATGAAAAAGAAGAATCTTTAGAGTTAAAAGGAAGGAAGCTCATAACATTATTAGATGTGAAAAGATAATGTATATCCAAAATGTAATAAAGGCGGCAAAACAAGATTACAGATCACACAATATGCGGCAACTATATCATAAGGTAAATAGCTTTATAGGTGTATATAGAAGGCAACAACAATTTCTGAAAAAGAATAATGGAAACCTAGTGACGAACCAGGAAGAAATAATAGAGAAATGGGCAGAGTACTTTGAAAAACTACTCAATTGTGAAGAACCAGTAGATACATTTACATATGGATACAACGAACCTAATGATGATCCAAAATAGCCCCATCAAAGAAGGAAATCGAACAATAAATCAAAAGACTCAAAAACCACAAGTCACCCGGGAAAGAAGACCTTCAAGGGGAAATTTTAAAGCATGCAGATAGCTCCATGATATATAGTACATACTTGTTAATAAAAGAAGTGTGGGAGAAGGACATTTTACCGATAGATTGAGGAGTAGCATATATATGACTAATCCACAAAAAAAGCGATAAGCAAATTAGTAATAACTAAAGAGAAAAGCGCTGCTGGATATAATTTATAATATATTATCATATTGCAACCTGAATGGAATAAGACCTCTGGCTGAAGAAGTGGTGGGAGACTATCAATGTGGATTCTGGCAAAACAGGTTAACAACGGACCCAGATTTTTATAATCAGATAGCTATTTCAGAAAAGCTGGGAATATAATAAGGAACTCCATATAATCTTCGTAGATTTTCAAAAGGCGTATTACTGTATAGATTGAACTAGCATAACCGACATTTTGAACAATTTCTATTTCCCAAGGAAAATAGTACATTTCGTTGAAGCTAGTTTAAAACAGACTAAAGTCCAACTCAAAGTATGAAATGCGATATCAAAGATGGCGAAGGTAAGAACCGGACTTAGAACCAATCCTTTTTAATTTAATGTTTGAGAAGGTGATTCGAGAAATAAATATTGGAAGATATGAAAGAATAATGATGGATAGAACTTGCTTTAGTCTGCTCGCCTATGCAGACGATATAGACTTGCTAGGGGAAGAGGAACAAAAAGTGATAGATTTATGCGACAGAAGATTAATAGAATCGGCAAAAAAGGTAGGGCTACATCTCAACACGAAGAAAACATAATACATGAAAGTTAGTAGGGAACTAGATAACTTTCCTAAAACCGAAACCATAACAGTGGGTCAGTACGAGTTCAAAAAAGTGGAAGATTTCAAACACCCGTGCCCAGATTGTAACGCAGAAGAATGAATGTCAAATTGAAATTCAACTATAAATTAAAATGGGAAATAAATGCTTCTATATACTAGGAAAACTATTAAGTTCTAAAATCTTGTCAAAAAGGTTAAAACTCAGCTATACCTGACAATCATACGACCAATAGTCATGTATGGTTCACAATGTTGGACATTAAAAAGGACGTAAGAGGACAAATTAGCTATTTTTGAGAGGAAGGTACTTCGCCAAATATATGGACCTATATATGATCAAGATCTTCAAGGATGGAGAAAAAGGTACAGTCAAGAACTGACGGAGTTTTTCAATAGACCAAGTATTATAAACGAGATCAATCGAAGTAAGTTGGAATGGGCAGGCCACTTATGTAGAAAGCAAGATTCAATGGTTCATAGAGTGCTCCAAGAAAACCCATAGAGCAAAAGACCATTCGGTAGACCAAGGTTACGCAAGGGAAGATGGAATCAAAAAATATTTTCTAAGTGCTGGAGGAGTGGAATATGAAAACATGGATTGGAAGGAGATAGCGGAGAATAGAGAAGAATGGGGAGAATTTATTCTATGGAAAGATGTCTCAACGGCCTTAAAATATATATATATATATATATATAATACCAATATATATTTATATAATAATATATATTATAAATATTAACTAACATTATATATATATATATATATAATATATATTTGCTTTAGATTTTGATAACCTCCTACAACTTTCTAAATTCTCAATTTGACCATTTAAAAATATTGATTAGTGACCCTTGCTACAAAGTTACAGCAAAAAGTGTATCTCAAATAGCGTGAATTATAAACTGTACAATGCATTATGAAATATATGAAAAAATATTTAACTGAAAAAAAAATAAATAAAATTTAACACGATATATTATTATGTAGAAGATTGTATTTTATATTGATTCGTAGGTTAAACCAATTTATTCGATTTACATAAATGAAAGTTTTTTAATAAAAAAAACCTTCATTAAATAGAAACTTCAATAATGGTTACTTATCTTTTTAATTATTTACCTATTTCTATACTTTTTAATTTAAAAAAAGAACCGGATGGGCCTCGCTCTGCTGTACACTTGGGGATGAAGTGCGACTCTTCATAGGATAGGTCATTATAATGGATTTGTTAAATTTGAATTCAATGATAGGTATCATTGTATACGAAAAACGATTCTGAACGGAGATGATATGTTTGTCTAGAATATAATACAATGTTGTTTATAAATATTGTAATAAGTGTATTTTATTTTAAAACAAAAATTTTACAAAAATCGAAAATTTAAATTGTCTATAAATAAGTCAAAATATGTCAAAATACTTTGAAAACTTAACCATGTATAGAAAACGTCAATATAAAGATTTGGTGAAATTTTCAAGTTGTTGTGGTTTTTTGTTTTTGAGTTAGAGCATTTTAAAAAAACCGATATCATTTGTCAGTCTAGAATATTATACATTATATTATATTTTACTTGTAATTTTATGTCAATATTCACTGTTCAAACGCTTATAAAAAAAAATTGTGCCTATGGATTTTAATAATGTTTGAATGACAATAAGAACTACTTCTGTGGAATCTTCTATTAAATTTTCAAGTATTTTGTAGGAGCCAAATTTTTTTATCACCGATTATAAAAATAAAATGTAAAAAAATCGAATATTTTAAATGCCTATAAGTGGCTTAAAAATCAATATAATATTTTGAAAAAAATATAACATAAAGGAAATACCAATCTTAACAGCTGGTAGAAATTTAAAAAATCTGCGACTTATACTTTTTGAATTATAACAAATATTTAAAATCGTTTGAGAATAAATCGCTATTTTATGCAATTTCGTAAACATTTAAATTTCAAAGAGTCATACAATTTTTTCCTCTAAGTCCGAAAGAAATTTTTTTAAAGATTTTTGAAGAGTAGCTTATAAATAACCTAGTGTTAAAATTTTGAACCTTAAATATGAACAGAAAAAATGTTATGAATTTTTATCTACAAAATAACTTGCAAATTTTCTTAATTTTTACATATTTCGTATAAATTGGAACTTTGAGCACTTATAAAAAAAAAATTGTGACTTACGATTTTAGATTTTTTTTTATCAGTTAAGGAACAACTTATAAGAAACCTTGTATTAAATTTTCAAGATTTTCTGGCCGGCCAAAAAAATTTTATCGTTATTTTAAAAAAAAATACTTAAAAAAATTGAAAATTTCAATTGTCTATAAATAGCTCAATAAAAGTTAAAATACTTTGAAAATTGAATGGTGTATAGAGATCGCTAATCTAAACATTTGGTGAAAATTTCCAGTATTTACATAGATTAGTTTTTGAGTTATAGCAAAATAAAAAATTTGATTATGTCGAAAACTGGTTTTGCGTAAAAACTCCCATTTTTCCCAAAATTTTTTAGGGTTTTTCCCGTCGCATATAAAAAATATTGAAAATTTTTTACTTTTGACCCCAAAGTACCAATTAGATTCACTTTCCTTTCAGAAAAATTGCTACATAAGGAAATCGAAGCATTTTTACTGCCCCAAATCGTGTCGACAGACACAAAAAAAAAAAAAAAAAAAAAAAAACACATCATTGTAAAATCAATACATTCTTCACTCCGTTCAGAATCTAAAATTAGAAATTAAACCATAATTTCTACCTCTTGGTACGCCATTGAGGTCAATATTTAGATGCTGTGGCATTTTTAAATATTTTTCGCCCGGACAATTATGAATTCCAGCCTCGCTGATGTAACTTGTATTTAACACTTTGCTAAAATAAATAGTATGTTCAATTTGCTTATCATCAATCTTATTAACTAATATATTGTCATTCAGATATTTTTTTAAACTTTACGTACTAAACAAATCAATTAGACAATACAGTAGACGCCGCTTATAAGACTCACGGATATAAAGTTCAGCCGCTTATTAGACTCAAAATCGTCTGGAACGGACCAAATACGTTAAAAAAAAATCGGTTATAAGACTTAACACTTCGGTTATAAGACTCAAATTTCGTAAAATAAATGGTAGAAAATACATTTTTTTCGTTATAATTTAAAAATAAATCGGTATGGAAAAATTATATAATATTCGTGTTGGTTATTTCTAGCTTCTGTTGATACCTTATAACGTATAACAAATTTTATCGCAGATAAAAGCTTACATTTATCACAACGATTATCATTATTATAGTGAGGAATAAATACACTCCTGGCGATTATCTGGCGACTGCACAGTTATTGTAATTACGAGTACATAAATACACATACGCACATATGTACATTTACATATGCAGTTAACAGATGTGTTAAGCTAAGCTGTCCGTCACCGTGGTACTAATTTCAATGTACAATATGAGTACAAGCTGTATATTTCCAGAATATTGGAACAAAATAAAAAACAAACTAAAATTATAAATTTTTTAAAAATAATAAATATATACATACATGCACACATAAAATGTACTAATTATACCTGTAAAAGCAAAATATGTATGCAATAAAATAAAATTAATAAATTATTAATAATTAATAATTTTTTTTCCACTTCACCTATAAGATTCATTCGGTTATAAGATTCACTTTATGCTGGTCCCAAAGTGAGTCTCATAAGCG
Source organism: Sipha maydis (assembly GCA_034509805.1). Taxonomy (NCBI): domain Eukaryota; kingdom Metazoa; phylum Arthropoda; class Insecta; order Hemiptera; family Aphididae; genus Sipha; species Sipha maydis. The sequence continues at coordinate 43,721 of JASXSY010001427.1, read as the reverse complement.
GCTTTTCATATTTTACTCGTTTTACTTAAACATTTTTGGACAGATTGTGACGTTAGACACGTGGAAATCAGTTTTATTAATAATAATAGAAAGTATAAACTTATTTTTCATTTAAAATAATAATAATCGGATTAAATAACCTAGCTCGATCATTATTTTATAATCTCTGACATTTTTTCTTTTTTTGTGGTTTTGACGGGGAAAGATTTAAATTATCTCATGAATTAACTAACTATAATTATAAATAAATAACTTAAATATTAAGTGGATGGGCTACTGCGCAAGAAAAATCGAAATATTATAAGGATCATATTATTGAATTTATGATAAAATTAGCATAACATGGTTCATTTTGAATAAGTTGAACTTAATTACGACTGCTCTAATTAAATATATATAAATGCCCACATTTAATCTGTTAATTAATATGTATTATGTGTTATCCAAATGTCTCGTCAAAAGTTCTATTGATCAAATATACATTTCATTAAAAGTTAATAATTTGACAAAGTTAAACATTTATAATAATTATTATAAACATATTTATAGAAATAGATAACATATAGTTATATATATATATATATATATAACTATTTATAGTTATATATGTTACATAGCATATAGTTATAGATAACATTTATAGAAATTAATCTTATACTAAAAATATTTTGAACTTATTTGGATGCTATCAGAGGTAACTTTATAAAATTAATTTTGTTAATACATTTTGATAAAAAAAATATTAGTGACTACAGTGAAAATAATTTAAATTAAGTTCAAAATTTGTTATACGAGTACATAATACGTATTATCAAAAATATTAAGTACTTATAATGTACAATTAGTTTAATAATGTTATTTTACATTTCAATAGGGTTAGATCATTCTATACTTTTAATGAAATAAATATAGGTATTAAATAAATGTCTGTCACAAGAAAATGTGAATGTCTATTTGAAGGTTATATTTAATTATTATTTGAACATTTGATAGATTTCAATGTAATTTATTTTTAACAGCTCGATTAAAAGAACAAAGTTTAGCATTACTTCGGGACTTTATAATTCAACAAACACTTAATCAACATTTATTTAAATCGTGAAACGGAACATTATTCGGTGACTGCACAAAAGTAGTGTTGCAAAACTATTGAAGAATTTACTTAAAATTAGTTTCAATTAAATTTATAGAACTGAAACGATTTTCCAAGTATTCGTAGTATTTCAAAATATTTCAATACTTGGTACGAGTATCAGCAATTTAAATTCGTATTCATAAGTGTGCGATGTTCAATATAAAAATTAAAACTCTTATTTTAGATGTACACGAATAATTTAAATTTATATTTAAATTAATTATTATGTAATACATAATTAATATACTCGTCAGATTATTGTTTTTTAAAATAGAAAATACACTTACAAATTATTTAAATGGCATTTTAATATATACAATCGATTTCAAGCTAATTGTTTATCAATCATTCGTTGTAACTGTAGAAAACGATAATCCCTAAGTTTCCATATTGTATGTACTTAATTTCCTGTTATCAACTTATGTTAAACTCTGAGGTATAAAGACCATCATATAGTCGTTTCTACAGAATAATATACTGCATATAGGATAATATTTAACTAAACCAAATAAATACGTTTAAATATATTACTTTAATCGTCTTTTATCATATGTTAGAAATAATATTTAGTAAATATTTAATCATGTATCATAATTTTCATACTTACATTACCTTATTTAATTGACTAAATAAAACGAGTACATTGAATTTATAATGATGATCAGTTTATTTTTATTCAACACAAAACAGAAGGATTAATGAAGTTAAAATATTCTGAACTATACATATGTTAATGTGCTATCTTTTTTTTTCACAATTTATATTTAATACTTACAGTTTATTTTAAATTAAATTTAGTGTTCGATTTTGCTTTTAAATACAAATTTATAATTTGAACACGGAAATGAACAAAGTCCCTTATTCGTAACACTCTTCCGATCCCTTCTCTAGCATTTCGTCCTATCTCAGGCGACCATAATTTTGTTATTACTCTATTATAATTAATTCTTATTTTTCCATCCAATCTTATAACACACGTCTTAGATATACTGGCAAAGATACATACCGAGTACTTGTTTAACTTCTAACTGATAGTTTATCTATAGGTCTCTTCTAGTCCTCAGAGTTTAGATACCATAAATTTATTTACTTTTATTATATACTTGCTATTCAGCGGTAATATAACAATTATGAAGCATAAAAAAGAGTTAAAAATCACATTTATATAATAATGGCTTATTGTAGAATAGCATTTTCTATATCCCAACATGTAAATTAAAGTTTGAATTTTGGGAGTGATAAATTTAAATCTTACGTCATCCTGTTTTATCCTAGTTATACTTATTCTTACAACTGCTTAATAATTTAGGTCATTTAAACAAATTTACATTTAAATTTAATTTTAATTAAAAATAACAATTATAGTTATTAATTGATATTTAACACTAACCATAAATGCACATTATTATTTAAATTTTTAATGATTGAGTTGAAAACAAAAACAAAAATTTCTATTATATTTGTACACAACATTAATGTTTGCATATTCTTTACATAAAATATTGATAAACTATTCACTAAAATATTTTTAATATTCACGTATATTTCATATATTTTTCACAATGAGTTTTCAAGCACTTGGTTTTCGAGTTAAACGTTAAAATACAAATAATAATAGCCATAATAAATATTCGTTTTGTTTCCAAAAATATGGATGACATTTACAATGAGCTTATGAAAAAAAAAAATATGGTCAAATTATTATAATCGAGATTGAATTTAAAAAAATGTAGTACATTACGATTAAAGAAATATGTAAAAAATATCATATATGATCTTTAAGATTAATTTGAGTAAATAATCGTTATTATTAAGTAGTAAAAACCATTGTAAATTTGAAAAATTATTATTAAGATGATTAAGGCAATAATATTAGTTAACAATAATTTGTTTTGCACTTAAAATAACGACAGTATGTAGGCATGTATACAATCAAAAATCAGCAAAATATATACACAAAAAATACGTCTTTTGCTCAAAATATATTGTAGTTTACAAATTTTTAATTTGATTTTTAAATAAAAATGTATTTATTTACAATTAAATTAATTATTTATCATTGATATTACCTACAATATATCACAGAATAAAAACAACTTGTATAGAAATATGATTTGGCATCGTCGACGTAAAAAAAAATAGAAATAAACTTTTAGATTTTTAATCACGAGATTGTAGAACGCGTAATTTCTAAACAATAACAGTCATTATAATTTCTTTGGCACGAAATTTCCCGTCACTCACGGTTGACGGGATTCGTATTCAAATATTTTGTTCGGCTGTGCGTGATTATAATTTGTTACTACCATCCGCGTTCCTAACGCCAGAAAACCATTTAATCTAATACCAACTCCCAAGGCACATTCAACGTTTGTTTTCGGATTCCAAACCAAAACGATGGTAAAAGTCCGCGTACGTGTTTTGAAACTTTCAATTTATCAAATAAATCGTCGACCAAAAAACGAACGGAGTTCGCGTGCACGTACGTTCGGATACACCATGCATACCTACATTAGAGGCAGCAGTAGAGATATAACCTTGTACAATGATTTTCATTTTGTTCGCATCGACGACTCGCCCCAACAGGATTTAGCAGCTCGACGGTTTTCCAATGCGCGAGAATACCGAGTACCATTTAGCATTTAATAACAATGCAGTGCGTATATTATGTTGATGTTTTATATATACTATATAAGTATATAGTAACGAGAATCGGTCTGACTACACGACTGCCCTACATTGTGGCCCACGAAACTTTTTCCTCGTTTTAGTATTCACACGCGGTTTTCCAGTTAAAGCATTTGAACCATTACATAACTATACAACGTTTCCGGTCGGTTGGGCGTATTTAATTACTTCGCAAGCCCGAGAATGATGTTAGGAAAATAAAAATGACTTTTAACAAAACTTTCACGTCTTCGTGGTATAAGGGAAAAACGTGTTACTGCCGTCGTTACCGCCGTCATTCATGATAATTATTCAAATGTGTACCAATTTTCCACCATCAATTTATGGTTTACTTTCCTTTGTCAACCACACTTCTTGCCGTTGCTAAATGTAAATTTCAGGGAATCTAATTGTGCTACCCTGCGACAATTGTCACTGTCCGTTTTATGTTAACTTGAACTTTAAAAGAAAAATTTAACAATAATTTTTTCCCGTCTTTCATACTTGTACACGCGTGTATAGGTTATACGCATAATGTTTATTCTAACACCGTACACTTTGGAGAAAGCTATGTGTACTTTTCAGAAAAGTCTCTCATTTTCTCTTCCGACGCTTTTACGAGTTATTATAACGATATAAATTGAATATAGGTACATTAATTGTATATTCATTAAAAACGTATAATTACATAATTATTAGATAATTGACAATATATTAAGCACAAGAATGCAATTTTTGTCATAAATGTAATCATTTTTCATACAATACAACTGCATTTTTACTTTTAAAAAATAGTTAAATTTGTGATAACTGTAGTTCGTCGGGAAAATAATTAACAACATATTTTAAATATAAGCATAGGAAAACTTAATTTTTCGGTGATCGGCTTGCATTTTTCTAAACTTGATCCATTACCAGATAAACATAAAATAGTAAATTTTGTAGTTAAGATTTTAGATTCTTAAAAGATTTATTTTTATATCGCAAAAAAATTAATTTTAATCAAATTATCGAAACAATGGTTTTGATTTGATATCTTTGAACGTTTAAATCTAAAAAATTCCAAAACCTACTTTACAAAAACTACAGAGTAGAACACAGTAGGGACAATTGTATGGTAGTTTTATATTATTTTATTTCTCAAGACGTTTCGACAAAAAGTGAACAAATTACGTTTTACATTTTAAAGCTATAATGTAAAAAATAAATAAATAATTCGTAAGACTTATTGTATAACATGCTAGGAGTAAACGTTTTTTATTGGATTAATTTACAACGAGGTGCAAAAAAAACGTTATATCACTAACGATAAAAACAGGAGACTAATGGAACTCATATTATTGATCGTCACGTATTTAACATATAGAATCTTGTAGCGTTTTACATTTTTAAGCATTAAAATATTGTTACATATTAATATATTATACAGGACGAATCACAATTTATGAAATTTAAATTTAAAAAATGTATTTCGTAATATTTCGTTATGTTAGCGTTTTTAGTTTCGAAATGCAATGACATATAATTATCCTTACGGTATGTGTTTTTATTTTCATTTATTTATTATCTTAAAAGACAAGTACTTTCTCGTCAATCGCTTCCTTGTACATCTAGAATATATTACTAGTAGGCTACATGATGATCAAATTCCTATACCAAAACTCCCGAATTATCACAATTTTATCATTACTAAATTCTGAATACCATAAAATTTATCGTTTTATGTTTTTCGACAGATTTAAGTGCGTAGGCGTTTATGTGTATTATCAAAGACATTGTCGTAATATCGCACAATTAAACGATAAAATTATTACAAAAACAATTTGTTTCTTACGACATTGTTCAACCAACCATTCTTTTGTACAATAAATATGTTTAGTTGACGTATAGTTTAACGCACGTTTTAAAACGTGCCATTTTATTTTGAAATGATCGTCGTTGCTACACCCGCAAATTGTATTGTGTCACTCTATTTCAATAATCAAAAATTTTTCCCAATCGTCTCAGAAAAACACTTACGACCGAACAGCGTGTGAATGGGTTATTGGCTGGCTTTATGTACAATAAGCGGAATCTATAACCGAATCTGTGCTGAATTTAGCTCCAACTCAGTCAAAACGTCAAAACAGTCCGCGTCAACACTTTGCACACTTGAATACGTCGTTGGCACTTGTACCAACAAACAATCAACACTCGATTTGATATGATTCATGGTAACAGCGCAGGTACGTGTACGTCGAAAATAATACACTACTAACACTACTTGCTTCAAAGTTCGAGTTTTACCCGCAAAAATATATAGGTCATAATTATTGAACGGTGAGATGTATTTTATTTCATCCAAATCGTACGATTATAATAAACATTAGGTACATAATATTAAAATCCAAATTATTTCTACTGAAAAATCAACGTGCGTTATTCAGTGGATATTTGAAATCATATGTCATGCAATTATTGTACTTTCCGTCGGTGTATGACTAATGTCAAAGTTCAAATACATTACTTATACAAATACATTTATTGATATTATTTGTTTTCAATTAATGCAAAATTTAACCAAAAATAAATATGTTGTTAATTATGAATACATAGATAAAATAGTCGATTTAGATAACTGTATAAACTTTTATATACTTAAGTATATAATCATCACCTCTAATTAAAATGTATTTTTGTTACGAAAATGTTCAAAACCAACCATAATCAATCAAGGTATTAAATAGAAATTATAAACAAATTAATTTAGTAGCATAAATAAATGAAAACTAAGTTTCAAACTTTGACATATTATGAAAAATTTTCTGCAAAACAGTATTAAAACATTATTTTGCATTACCTTAGAGTCAAATAAAGAACCTATACTACTTTATTTTACAAATAACCTTTATACAAATCGTATTTTAATGTCATGGCCTTATAAGGCAACTACTATTATAAATGTCAGTGACGATCGATTAATTTAATCACCATCCTGTCAAACATTATGTTTATCAAACAATTTGAATGGAAAATGTTTTCACGTTAATGTCTGCGGTGTGCTCTGCACATATTACCAATGGTAATTAATGTTCGGACATTAAGTACATTTTTTTTTTGTAACTATCAATTCTATATTTATTTTTTCTCCACATCCAAAAAATATTTAATATTAAACATCACACGGATAATATTATTCGTTTATGAAATATTTGGGTTTTAATATCGTGGACATAAAAAAAAATAAATAAAATATTATTTAAATGAATAAATTTTACATTTATTTTTAATTGTTGAATCATCATAGTCTTGCTTCGATAAATTGTTAAAATAATTTTATAATTTAAAAAATATATAAATCCATTGATCATCATATATAACAGCTATTAATTGTACTTTATGTTTCAAATCAGCACAATTGAAATTATTCGTCAAAATAAAAATATTTAAGCGCAATTAATCGAAAGTAATTAAATATATCATTATAATATCGGTTTGAACCATTTGATTATTTTGAAATATACTACTATTTACAATTTTCTCATGGTCAAATTACGGCTTTTAGAATTTCCAATTAAATCAGTGTAATCTATATCTATAAAATATAATATATTTACTAATATTATTTCGATATCGATGCTGGTTGATATTAGGTTAAAATTGTTTATTTTAAACCATAACAGACATATTCGACTGATTATAAATACATATATATATAGCTAATATATAGCTTAGCATAATACAAATATTTTATTCATTTTTATTATACTGATATTTGTTCAAATATTTGATATTTGTCGACCACCGAACCCAATGATACATTGAAGAATACTGCATTATGCATCAACCCAACTGTCGGATCAATATAGAAAGTACTGTAGATATTATTTAAAGTTATTGATGTGGAACCTTGGTTTAGGGCAATAATAACATTTGTGGAAATACATTATATTTTATTATGGGTATGTGTACGTGAAGTAGCGTGTGTATCGCAATATGAACGCTAATAAGAATTATAATCTACTGATTATTTACAAAGCTTAGAGAGTGATTCAATAATTATATTATCATACACAATTTATGTAAACCAATCTGCTTCAAAGATAAAACCATTTGTTACTATACGATTGAAAATGACTTGTGGGTAAAAAAAAAGCATTCGTTTCGACATTACAAGTGCTTCTTTCGTTTTGTTTCAATTTATGCGGGATATTAGATTCGTGGTAATTGCGTTTTGGATAAGTTACTTCATGCGGTGTGTTAAAAGAGATCTGTCATTTTAAATCTAAAAGCGATTAATCATTCCACTCAAAGTTCATTCCTAACAGACTTCGCTATGTTACGGGTTTTGACCGTAAATATAACCGTTCTTTTACGATTTTCTCAGAAATTAATGGGAATTTATAAATTTGACATGATTGAATTCTATATCTACATCCAGTTTTTCGATCGAATATAAATGCTATACATAAAACTTCTAAAACATGTTAACTATCCTAAATTGTGATTACTAGAAAAATTAACCCTTAATCTAACTAACCTAAATATTGGAAATTTCGTAAAATGAACCCCCTTAAATATAAACTAGACGAAATTTCCTATCGAAAACCTCCCATAATTTTGATGTAATCTTTCATATTGAAATCGTAAACACACAAAAAAAAAAATTATAATAAAATATAATTTTCTAACGCGTTTATGCGACTTTCACTAAAAAATTTTAAATTGCCTATAAATCTTACGAAAAATCTTTTCAAGTTTTAAGTGTTTAACTAGAAAAGTTATTCATTATTAATTACAGAAATGATGCGGATTTTCATAATTTTGGTCCTTTTATCAAAATGTAATATTCAAAGTATTTAATATTTCAAATTTAAATTCAAAATATTTTTTACATTAAAAATAACAACAATCTCTTTTTCATTAACTTGTAATAAACATCTATGAAAAACCTCTGTATTCAATTTTTAAGAGATTTTATCAAACCAAAACTATTTCATCGACATTTTACGAAAGAAAAGCTTATAAAATAATATTACATTTTCAAATATCCATGAATGGCTATAAATATGCCAACTATAAATAAAGATCATACATCTTTTGATATTTAAATCATCCTTAACGAACGATAAAATGAAATCGATTCGTTTTAAAAATTACCAATTTTGTAGTTTTTCAAATTATTCGAAAGACTGTCGGGAAATTAAAATAATGTCCCTCCAAAAACATCAACTAGACCTATGAAATTGACTCTTATCATTACCACAACCGCCGATTTTATTTTTATTATTTTCATAGTAGTCTTATAACTGTAATCTGAACGAACATTATCAAACTGTTAATCTTCAAGAAAAAATACAAGCATCAAAAAACATTAAAAGATAACTTTTCATTTAAGCTTATAGTTAGTTTAGGTCTAACCATTGGCGCAACTAGGGGGATGCACAGGGAACTTGTGCACCCCCAGGTTTAAAATATGTAACCCCAAAAAATATAAGCCTTTTTCCAAAAAATGTATAGGTACCATGTGTGGCTTTAACCCGATTGAGCACAGTTTACCTTTTTCACTACCCAATTGAGCACAGTTACCATGAAACAATAGAAATACGAAATATAACATGATTGAGCATAAAAATACGTACAACGTTGCCGTACCACATAGCTAAATAATAATTAAAAAAAAATTGAAATATTTATAGGAATTATTTTATAATAATCGTCAAAGTAATAATTAGTGTATAAAAGTATAAAATTAAATTATTTTACAAATATAGGTATTAATTAATATAGATATTTATTTTAATATTTGTTTTATGTTTTACAAATTTTATTATTTGTCAAAGTTTTAAAGTGGCATCCCTAAATACTTATTTCCCACTTTTAATAAATCTTTAGAATTTTTATTTCTTAAATATTCATCTAAGTCATTATAGTTGAATTGATTTTTTGCATTTCAATAAAACTCATATTTTTATGACAGTCAGTCATCTTCCCATATGACTTGTAAAGCACAAAAATTACGAGTATACGAGTTTTTCAAAAGACGCATGTATAGCCTGGTTGTAGTTGGACAGAAAAATTGGCAAAGTTGCATTCATTTGACTGTGCTCAATTGGGTTGTTAAAAAAAAGGACCGTGCTCAATCAGGTTGTTCTAAAATAGGGACCGTACTCAATCGGGTTCCACCGCCATGTGTTGCTCCCACGGGTCTGTGAGTTTTTCACAATTTGTGCACCCCCAAAATTATTGGTCTAGTTGCGCCTATGGGTCTAACCTTACCTTACTTATACGTAGGTATTTGATGTATTTAATATTTATGGATAAAATTAAAAATTAAATTAGACTAAGGTTAAATTACTAAGGTTATATTACCACTGAAATGGCTATTAATGTGTAAATGTCAATTAATATTACAATTTTTTTTTGTAATTACATGATATGTTAAAATATTTATTTTACCAACATGTACAGACGATGATTGTAAATAGGTATAACATGAAATATAAATAAAAACAACCAAAAAAGAAATACCATGGGATCACCTGGGGTGGTTTGGACAGACGATTTGGAGATCAATGGGTTAGGATGGTTATGGATGTAGGAATAGGTAAAATATTTTGACAACGTGTTGGACTGATGAGATATATAGATCTATATGGAAAGTATAATTAGAAACATAGAACAAAGCTATAGTTGTTTAACACAAGCACAGTGTTGATATTTAAAAATTATACCATCATCACGTGCTTTTTGATTCTAATTGTATGCTTTGTACATATAAGCTTACTGTCATCGATTTTTTTTTTGTATATATACATATATAATTACAGATTTTAAATTTTCCTAGTAAAAATTATTTAAAAATAATAATATAAAAATAACCACAGTGATGTAAAAAATGTGTTATATATATATATATATTTATTTATTTTTATTTTTTATATATTATTATTGCATATAATTTGTAGTTGTTGTAGTATGGAAATATGTTTAAAATGCAATATTACTTACAATAGAACTTAATATATCGCGTATAAATATCTCGGTAATTATTAATGATAGAATTAAATGACATAAATCGCGTATGCAACAAACGAAAAATGTAATATTTAAACAGATGCACATGTAAACAATGAACGTACAATCTCGTGAAATACGTTTTAAAATCACGTGTAAACCGTGTTTCGTTGAAAAGTTATGAACAAGTATAAAAAAATAGCTGATAAAAGTCGAACTGGCGTTCACTGCACACCACGTCACTGGCTATGGGATTGACACGTGCACCTAAAATAAATAAATAATTAAACATTTAACGGAAACGATGTTTGAAGATAGCGGCGGGGATTACAGAGCCCGAAACCTTCCCGCAGGCCGTACGACGTGTAAGCAAACCGTATTCATTTCGTTACTCGGGGGTGGAGGTGGGAGTTGCTTTGACGCGCGTTTGAATAGGAACAGATAGGTCTTACCTCGTTCACGTGTGGCTCGACCAACTGTCGTGCAGCGGGTGAAGTAACTCCTCGCGCGGCCAACAATACACCAGCTGACGCGTGACGCTGTTGTACTTCCAGAAAAACATGACCGTGCGGCCCCAGTAGACGAAGCTCGGCACGCGTATCCCTACGCGCCACGCCATGCCGACCCTGACCTCCGCGTCGTTTCCGATGTACCAACGGAGCCACGGCTCCAGGATCCACAGCAGTCCCTGCATCGATTGTTGCAAGAATTCGCGCCACAACCCGTAGTCGTCGGCGTCCGGTTGGCTCGACAACGACATGTGGTACGTAGGTACGTTCACCAAAACACTACCAGCGGACAGCACAACACGTGGGAGCCGATATACATTCGTGGCGCACTGCCGAGGATGATCATGATCGGAGGTACAGCGACGGACGAGGGCGCGCGACCCGGGCCAAACTGGACCGGTGGTTACCAAATGATCGACCAGGTACACGCTGGAGTCTGACGCGTAGTACCGAAACCGTATCAAAAATCATATCGAAGCATGAATTTGAATCCGAGATTGTGAACGGAAGAATTATTATGTCTCGTCGAGTTGGAAAACTGAAACAATAAATGATTTTAGCGGTTTGTTATATTTGGTTGTAAAAAATAGTCGTGATATTTTTGTACGTAAAGAAAAATAAAAAATAAATAATCATTAAGAATTAAATCAAATAAGTCTCTTTAAATCGTATTTTTCGTGTTCACGTATTTACAAAAAACCGATTAAAATCAAAATATATCTTAAAAATAATTTTGTCTTTACACTTTTTTTAAAAAAATAATGGGCATTTATTCAAGTTCTATCAAAGGGTCCGTAGCATTGGGAACCACTGAACTAATTTAGTCCCCTCCACGAAAGAACGAAGTCATTCGAAAAAATTTCTCTTCTTCGGAGGAAAAAATAAAAAAATATCTCACATCATAACACGTGAGCGCTACATGCAGCACATCTTATCAATTATTTGTATTAGACCAAGGTTAAGCAGAACATAATGTTTTTGAAATTGCGATTAGTACGGTTCACCTTTGGTCGCTCCCCGCCGCGTTAAAGGTCGAATGTTTACACGGACGGTCATCGTTTACACCAAATCTATTTCTACCTATATTATTGTAATGGAGTCTAAAAACTCCTGACTATTAGTCGTGCTATCGATTGTCGATGTATGTCGGTATTCGGGATAAAACATTTGATATTGAAGATGAAATTGATCTCACGTGCAGAAATTCGTACCTATTTTAAATAAATATAAATCGATCCAACCTATGTCACGTTACGTTTTTAATATATTAATTTCGAATGTTCAAAACAACGTATACATAAAAATTAACAGTGGCAACTTAGATGTGGAAAATCTTGTATGATGTAATATTAAAAAACGATTAATTACAAACGATTAAAAACGATTAACAAACGCAATAGACGAATTCAAAAAATAAGACAATTATTTAGAAAGGAATGTAACAATTATTCGAAATAAAATCTAAAGAATTGTCAAAAATACATGACTATATCTTTAACTTTTATCCGAAAACTAAGCCAAACAATTGTTTAGAGGTGAATGAGAGAACCACCTCTCTGTGTTGGATCCCGGGTAACTCTCTGGTTTTCAAACTCTAATTCATGCAGGTAAATAGAAATAGATTTTGCAGAAGATCAAGTTTTTTGGTTAACGCGATATTTTCGATGTTACCTATTATGCCTTCCTTACTATACTCTCGGCCGAACACTGTCCCGTGCGAATTCAATGTACCAGTAATCGGATGAGTACAACGAGCGTTTGAACAAATAAACCGTTTTTATTCGTTGGACTGAGCCACCACTACCCCACTACTGCCAAGATGTACTGCACTCGGCGCGTCCAATCCGCCGACCGAATTCCGTGGATATCGAGTAGTAACGAGTTTAACGACATCTGAACCCGTTACGTTTTTTCTGTGAAAAATTTAAGCACGAACCGTTTCGGTAAAATAAAACGATTTTTCAAGGATCACACGTTGGCGAACGAAATCTCTCCGACAACAGTGGAATTGTTGGAAGACGAGTAGGGTACGCGTAAAAGATTTGGACTGATTTTTCGACAGTGGGATGCGGGGAGGGTCGTTGTAATTCGGACCAGTGAAAGAAATGCTTGTAGACGTTGACTCGGTATCGATTTCACGCAACCGGTACGAGCGACGCAAACACATTTGGCAGAGTGCTCGTCACCACGTGGACGAGGCGTTTGCTCACCGTGACTGCCGGAGATTGGACATGGGCGTCGCAACGCTATTTGTCCCCCGACGCGAACGGCACCTGCGATCCGGAGCGGACGGACGGCGCGATGTGCAGCGGTTCGAGTGCCGGACTACTCGGTTTTCGACGGCCGCGCACATCCCCCACCACCAACGAACACGTTGTTCGGGCTCGGTCTAGCGGTGGTTGGCACGCGCGCGCCAAAATCCGAAATCGGGAGGGGGGGAGGAGATTCTTGAAATATGATCAACGATTAATTTAAGAATACCGACGATCCATCGTGTTAGATAACGTTTGGCCGCGCCCGCGGTATAGTAAGATACAATCTTAAGCCGTGGTCACACGTCTATATATTAGATAACAATGACATAGGATAAAAAAAGTAATTTTTTTTCTCAAAAAATATCCAATCTTATATAAACTAATAACCGTTTATTTAAGTCATTCAATTTGTCGGTGTTGTGTTTATTTTATGAACTGTGAACTGGAACAATAATTGAGTAAAATATTTTAATTATTTAATTTTTTTTTTTTATGATATTTTGTTTAAATAGAAATATAATTGTATTAAATATACAATCTTCTTCGAAACCACTCCAACAACGGCTAATTACTATAAACCTTAAATTCCGTATGTCGTCAACCATTATTATACCAAACAACACGGCATGTGTTTGATATCTAACCCACAAGATAATATTATAATCGATGTTCGAAGTCTTATATTTATTAAAAAAAATATCCATTTACTAATACATGCGTGAATCTTTTATTGGTAAGTCTTTGCTTCCCGTGATCGTTATCGTTATGGCCGCACAAATGTACCAAAACAATCTCCCGCAGTCGATAAAATAATGCATTCTCGTCACACGTCGATAGTATACATACACGAAGAAGTCGACTGCAATGTTCACTAGTTACCGTCCACCGTTATGGAATTCTGATCTCAACCATACGTTGTTGTATTTTTATACAAAAAATTTGTATTTTTTTCATCCTTCCGATACGCATCTCATTTATATATTCTATATACTCGTTTTAAAATTCTTAATACGACTATAATCGCACTGAGAGATAAAAATCGACGTTAACCATGCCTTCGATTTCTGCTATGTACATAGATACCTGCTCAGGTCCTTCGACTTGGGCGAGCTGAACTTCTCACCCACCCATCAAACTGAATCCTATACTATCTGTTGCTGATTACTCATACGGGGTGTTTTTCTTTGGGGTCTATCGAATATACACCGTACGCGTCGTTGTGTGTATAGGATGTAACAAAATGGTCGGAAACTGATCGATATGGTTTTAACGTAACAACGGTCATGTTTTTGTGATACACCCTAAGTATGCATGGGTTTAGTTTTATATATATTATATACATGACCATGAAGGCATCCTAGCGTGACGGCGGCGGTCGGGTCAAAATAGCAATACGCATATAACATTCCTTGTTGGGTAGGTACATATTTTATAATTTTATCACATACCCGAAGTGATCCTTTTCTCATCCTTTGTCTCGTTTTTCCTTTCAAGTGGCCTCCTTTCTGAGAACTATGCCCGACGGACACGCTGGGATATATTATAATGAACGACTATACGAATATCCATCACGAAATGCTTGTTATTTCAAAGTATATTTATAAATTTTCGGTTCTACCATATATATAATACCCTATTAAATCGATGATTAAAATTCTACATTTCTCTTTTACATTTTCTAGTATCTAATTACACCAAAAATAGTGTTTAACTACATCACGTCCCGGAGGGAACATAATAATCGTACGTATCGATATCCAATAAAATAAATCAAACATGGTTTATAACTACGTTTACAATATCCAAGGAAAAATATTAATCGTCTGAAACGTTTTCGCATTTTATCATTATTCTACCGTAGAAATTTATTGTAGCCGATATAGCATCAGGCTTTTATGTGTTCTAGAAGTCCTGAATTTATAAAAATTGGATACGTTGATACGAAAATGTCGACGCAAATTATATTACATTGCACTATCTATAGAAGTACAGAAGTACATTGTTTAAAATTTAAAATTATTAACACATTTTCGCTTTCCAAGTAAAATATAATAATTTTTTAAAGTTTTTGCAAACATTTTAAGTGTTCATAAAAAATAAGGTATATTCTTGAATAAGTGTTTATTAAATTATAAAGAGATTAATAATTAAAAATAATTACGTCTCTTCATATTAACTAGCTCAATTCATTATTCGTATTGGTTAACTATGAGAAAATGTAGGTACTATTTTAAAGTATAATTATTTTGTTATTTTCCTTAGGAATTTTATATTCTTAAAATTACTGAAATTATGTCTAGTTAATAGTTAACATAAATATATAATACACAATTTTAGTAGTAATAAGACTAAGTATACATTGTTTTAAAACTTCGTATTGAATTGAGTAAACAGATCTGTGAAACTATTACGAAGAAAAGTGTATATTTTTATTGCCCAATAGTTAAAAATGCGTTATTATGGTCATAAAATGAAAATGTGTTATCATAAGTTATTCATTAAGTTATCATAAGTATCATTAGTGGAAGTTCTTATCGTTTATGAGACATAATAGCTAGTTAATAACGCGAATATAACTTAATACATATATAGTCTTCTAGAACATCCACAAACAACTCTTCTAAATTCTAAGATACATGATATATTTTTACACATAAAAATACTTCACATGAACATTTTTTGAAAATGAACAAACTCGTTACTCTCTATAATTGTATCGATAGAAAAATATTCCATTTAAATTGCTTTAAATTCGTTTTTATGTTAGCTTAATTATTTTTCAGAGTTTAAATGGCACGTTTGCATATCATCCACTACTTTGATTTTTAAATTTCTTATACCTAAGTACCATATTTTGTATGAGTTGATCCAATAAATTCGTCGATACCAAACTAATTTTTTACAATCGTGGTACGCCTATCCTTACCACTTATAGTTACCATTACCAATTAGTAGAAGTAATTTATAAAACTGTCCTGCGTTTATATCTCCCGTTAATATAACTTGTATAATTAAGACTGAAAAAAAATAAATATTTTTACATGGTACTGATTAATTAGTGGATTGATAGCATAGGAGTGCGCAGACTTTGTTCACAGAGTATGCGGCTGATAAAATGTGCCCCCCCCCCACAGATATAAATGCTCCTAAAATGAATGTGCATGACATTGTATTATAAACTTATGGCTACTACTTTATATTATAAAAAATATAGGTTTTTCATCTTTTTTTGATTAAAAGTTTTTTTTTTTACAAACATGTTTATTTGTATAATGAAAATTTATATTATACATTATTGTTATAATTCAATCCTTCTTTTTCCTGGTATAAGGACTATAAATTCTTCGATCACATCCTCTAGGTTAATTTCAGTAGCAATATGTTGTTCGATGATTATCATCACTGATCTCAACTTTGATTTAACAATAGTCAATTTTGAAAATGCTCTTTTCAAGAATGGCTCATTTTCAAATCATATTATATTTTTTAGAAAATCTAACATATATTCCTAATGTGATAATACACATTATTCATATATATTAAATTTATAATTAAATATAACCAAATCTTTACAAACTTAATAGGTAATACAATTAATTGACATTATTTTTGGGTTAGTAAACTTTTGTTTTAAGACCTATATTTTATTGTTTTTAACTTGATTGTACATAGTATGTTTTAATCATACCAAACATAAATTAATGATCCGTTTGTAATTTTATTATTATTGTTGACAGTGGATGAAATTTATAATTTTTTTATTGTAGTATGTGAAATAATCACATGTAACAGGGCAAAATGACTTATTATTATCTAGTTTTGTTAATTCGAAGGCATTGTCTATAGTAAATTTGGCTAACATTAAGATACCTAAACAATGTACATTTTGTAGTGTAAATTTAGTCTCTAGGTAAACCGCAAGTTTATCCTCTATACATTTAGTCTAGGTAGTGTGCATGCGAAACATACATCAATACAACGGTTACCTGTATTGACCTTAGAACAACTAGAGTAATCAACAATTAACAACGTTCATAGAGACTATATGCTATGACTAGTCATATCAAATAGAAAAAATTGTATTATACAATATTTACATGAGTAATAATTTTATCATATTTTATTACAAATAACAAACTATTATTAATTAACAATTATTATACAATTGTTTTTTAGATACTAAGTGAAGTGAGAAATGTTTTGGTTTTACTGTGATGTTTTTTTTTTTGTATCTGTGGAGAACAAGATTTTGACTAGAAGAATTACTTCGATAATTACAATCAAAACAGATTTCTGATAAGAAATTATGTCTAATTTAAAAAGGGTTATTTTACTTTTTCGAAAGTGTTTTTTAATAATTACAACGAAAAGTTATGAAAACATGGGAATCATATGATATTAGTTAGTTATTATTCTGTAAATATGAATTGCATTGACACGGAACTTTTCTAGAATACAAATGCTAGTATTTTACACACATTTCATAGTTTTATAACAACTGTAAATGTTCAATTTTTCTTAAATTTTAATAAAGGTTAAGGTTGAATAACATGGAGAAGGGAGCCATAATAGATTTTTTATGTTAACTTACTTGCGTCTTTTTTTTTTTTTTGTAAAATTAAGTTCAAAAAATTCAACATACCTTATAAAGAAAATTGGTTCTACTAATATTTCAATCATCTCTAGAAATATAAATTGATTCACCCGATCTTCTACTTACAGACGTTTTTTCTAAAATAAAAGTATATTGGTTTTATGTTTAAAAGACCAATACGGTAATATCATTCACCCTGACCTATATCTCTTCCAACTGTAGAGTCTTACATAACCTAGGAGATTCGCCTTTTTTTCTTTGACATCTAATTGTTTGATTCAAAATTTAAATTTTTCTCTTGATTTTAAATTGTTTTAACGTTTCCAGACGGATATTCATTGTCCAAGATATAGTTTTCTAGGTGAATCATCATCTTCATCAATAAACAATTCTTTATTGGCCTAGTAAATACAATAAATATAACATACATTAATATGTAACAAACTATTAAAAGAAAAAAGAAAAAAACGCTAGTTAGCTTTTCATTATTAGAGACGGTTAATATTGGACTACCAAGATAATTTTATTCCGAATATTCAACCACCCATTCTTAATTTAAACACCTCAGAAATATTAGAAATTTTACTTGAACTTTAAAGATCTTCTACAACATTAATATTTTGATTCTCACCAGAAAACAAATTTGTAATTATCTTGGGATAATCTAAATTACTCTAGAATAATATGATATCATTAATGATTTTAAAATTATTCTAATTATTTAATTACATAGCGAACACGTTGAATTATTAATGAATGTATAGCTATTAGTTTCAACCAAGTATTTTTGATACAAACTTTTAAGTAGTATGAAATGAGTAGAACAAACAACACTGTATTTATTTACACGAATGCTTCTATATTTATGATAGCTTCTAATAAGATCAATCCACTTTTTACGGATTTCCAAAAATTTTAAATACTTGCCACCATTCAAAATATTCAAATCATTAACCAAGGTTAGAAAGAAAATATAACCTTTTTAGACTTTTAAGAATGATATTTCTTATGTATGGTATTTTTTCTAAATATATATATATATATATATATTAAGAGAATGCTACACATTCGTTTTGTTGTTTTAAAATAAGCATTTGAAGATAAGTTTTCATTTGGACTGTATTTATCCCAAAAAAATCAAATTTTGACCACTTATTCACAACAATATTATCTGTGTACCAATGTTATATAATATGTATACGTTTACTTGGTAACTTTTTATGGTTTGTACAAAATATTAAGAAAAACTAAATATCCAATATTTAATAAAAATTATTGTGTATCATAAAAAAAACTCAACATAAATAATATTTTCACATTTTTGTTGACGAAATTTATTTAGAAATACATGTACACAATAATAATACAATTATAAACAAAGTAAGGTATAAAAATACATTATAACACAAGTTAAATATGAAATCCCACAGAGGTACCCAATAAATCCTAAGAAAACTCAATCATCTATGAAAAATAATAATTTTCTTTTTAGTTTCAGAATTTTTAGTTCTTCCGCACAAATTACAGCTGGGTATTTAAAAAAAAAATATGTTTATTATTTAAAGACAAAAATAAATGACATCGGACGACTGAAAAGTTTCACACAAAATAAAAATTCAAAACACCCAATGACTAGTTGCTAAGAGGAAAGTCAGCACATGACAAAACGTTTAAGCATCACATGTTGTCGTTGTTTTTGTTTATATAAAATAAAAAGCGTACAAAATATAAAATTGTGGATAGCTTTTGCGCGCTAACCAATGGCCAACAGTTTCGTGAAATGGATACTGTTGAAACTGGCTGGCTTTACATTCTGAATCGTAAAATATTATACAGATAACGTTACATATATCGCCTCAGTTGTTGCAGTGAAGCAAATTGTTTGAATTGGTTCGTATTACGAATTAAGATACTGGTTACCCAGCGACCGATGAAAAGAAGCCCTAAATTAACTTTTTGATAGCGAATGCCTTACAGCACTACGAGTGGATAAAATGAACATTCAGTGATAAAGTGTATCAGTAATTGATAAAAATTATACATAATATTTAGGAACAAAATATTATTTTGGGTTAAAAAAAAAAACCATTTTAGATTTAGAAAAATAAAGAAATTTTAATCATGTATTGTTTTATAAAAGTAGAAAAACATATTGGCGGTAAATAAATTCATGTTTATCTACTCGTATAAATTGCCGCTAATAAGATAACTAGCGCTAGATGTACTTTACAACAGCTGTTTGATAAGTTACTTTGAGTTCTCCTAACGTAATTGTTAACCTGAGCTCGTTTGATATCCAGTACATCTTAATTCGTGGTCCGTATCCGTCTATTTACGTTTGTGTTGTTTACTAGAATGCAAAGTACAATACCGACAAATTTATAGTACGTTATAGTTATAATCACTATAGTCTATGAACCATAGACAGTTTATAGAACATTACAAATGTATTCTATGATTTACAGTCATAGATTAAAGAATTGCAGTTTCCAATACTGTAATTATTATCAAAATTGTTAATGTGTTATTTTGTTAATTTTAGTATGATACTATATTGTATTCACCGCTTTATCCTGCTCAACTATGACTCACGCTTAAACGTATTGTTATTAGAGTTCGGATGAAAAATATTAAATTAAATCTCAAACAAAAAATTCAGTAGTTATGACCTAACGGTATAGCCTGTGGCGCATAAATGGTATAGTAAGGGAGAGTGATCGGTGTAATACCTCTAAGGACTAAAAAGAAAAAAATGTCCAGTACTGAAGTGATAAGAATAAAAAATATACATATCATGATTCATAAATATTTTAATATGTGTATAAAATATAGTGGTTGTCAATTATGATAGAATCTCAAAAACATTAATTTTTCGTTCGAGGAAGTATAGACAATGTTAAAAACAATTTAATCCTCCTTTTCTACATCCATAAGAAAATTAATTGTACGTCACTGGGTTCATTGATTTATCAGTGATAAAAAATTCTAGAAAACTCTTGAGGAATAAAATTACTCAAATTATGCGAATAAACATTATACAATATTTATTTTAAATATTATTTATATTTATTATACAATTTTGTTCCAGCGTAACATAAAATATAAACAATTATAATATACCTACTGTAGTTTTATTCTACGACATAAAATGTATTTAATGGATCTTACATCTTTACCTACTATTTTCAAATATATTATACGGCTAAATATGATCGTCGATCGATTATTGAACTAATGTAAAATGTTCATATTTTAATCAATATT
The DNA here is from genome assembly GCA_034509805.1 of Sipha maydis. Classification (NCBI taxonomy): domain Eukaryota; kingdom Metazoa; phylum Arthropoda; class Insecta; order Hemiptera; family Aphididae; genus Sipha; species Sipha maydis. The sequence goes on along the minus strand of JASXSY010001427.1, from coordinate 22,301 downwards.
TTTATCAAACCATAATCCTTGATCGTCATGACATAACGAAATTTGGCCATAAATAATTTTGGTTTTTTATGTTTGGTCGTTAATAGACATAACGTAATTAATAACAACTCTGAATATATATACTTGACCAACAACCATTGATGTTTTAATTAAATTCCATTTACAGTAAAATAATTTATATTAATATCAACAAGTAAATGAATAATTTAAGGATTATGTTCTGCGTAATAGATATTAATAAATCATGATGTTGAGATTGAGAATTGTAAACGAATAACAATAATAAATAATATTAAAGTGTACTTAACAATCTTAAAATGAAAAAAGAACAAATTAACAGTTATACAATACTACATTTTCTTCCAAAAATCTGCAGTATCATATTATAAGAATGTTGGAATTTAATTAAAATAATTTTTAGTGAGAAAATATTTTTCATTGGATGGAAACAATGGCACAGTTTACAAGTTTACATTTTAACTGGACGAAATCTTCAAAAACCAAACACTGCATTTATAGTTTACTATGAAGGATATTTAATTTTAAATGATTCTAAAATGCAGGTACCAATTTAATTATGCACGATTTATAACTCAACGTAAATTACAAAGTTTTAATAAATCTTACCAGATACATAGTTTAACGTAATTTACATTACGAAGTGCAATGTATTTAAAAATGTACAAGCTAAACAAAATCAATAAAAATATATATACGATCCATTAAATCGTGTTAAAATAAATTTCAAAACAATACAAATTATGTAAATTTTAAACGGCGTTCCTATGTTTAATACAATTATATTTAAATTTAAATACTTCATAGTGGTTATATCAGTAAACTGTTGGATTAAGGCGTCAAGTTACAAAAAAAAATATATTTATCGTCCATTTGGTTTTATGTAAAACGTGTTTATGATAAAATGTACATATTTTTGTAGTCATGAGATTCCTATATTTTCAACAGTATTTAATATGTCGACGGGACAGTTAATTTTTCAATATTGTATTTATTCTACAACCGTTATCAGCTAGACAAAATTATGTACGCAACAGCATTCATAGAGTTGGCTTTTCAATGAAATTAATTCCATTATACAAATATTAAATATTCAATTTAATATAATTAAATACTTTTATTTAAATTCTTCTTTTTATAAAAACATTTTTGATGGCTGACTAAATAATAAAGAACAGTACACATGAATGGGACACAAAATAAGTCATAATTTATCCTTTGTAAAAGATAAATTTATTGTAGAAAATAAAACCAAAAAATAACTATACAAAATTTCGTCCAGTAAGCGTTCTGCATTTCACTTGTAAAAAACAAATTAAGTATTTCTCTAAGTGGGGGCATATTCAGAAATTAGAATGAACGTTTTAAATTAACGTTTTAAATTGATTTTTTATATTTAAGAGTTAATTGTAATTACAATTTTATATACAGTACAGAAATAAAATTATTTTGGACATGGGGGGGGGAATTTGAACGTCAGTAATTCAAATACCTGAAGGAAACATGTTTCATGTACCTAAAAGTATGATAAACATATTTTTTTTCGATCCCAGCAAGAAATCATAAATTTACATATTTACGTCAACAGCATTAATTGAGCTAGGTACTGCTTTAAGGATTTTATGTCGGAGTGAACAAATTGAGAGGGACTATATGAAAAAAGAAAAATGTAAGTAATGTTTGATCGTGAACATTTGAACTGTAAAATTAGAACACGATTTTTATGCATTTTTTTATTTCATAAAAATATATTTTTTTTTTCATTTAAAATTGCAGCTACGTTAAAATAGTTTTCCGACTTGGAGATTGTTGCATTTAAATCATGTAGATTTTTGACAAATTCGTCACATTTGATGATAACGTCTTATGTGTAATGAGCTGTAAAAAAGCCCCAGCTCAATGAAAGTCACAAATCTGAAGAATAGACGCATATACCTGTTCAAATGTACTACTTACATTTGGGTAGATATAAACAGGTCTCGAATTGTACACGTAGGTATTAGAATTAAGGGGGCTAGAGCATAGCATGTTTTAAGAAGAAAGATGTTGGCATTTTATATCATTTGAACATTTTGGTTCTGTCAATGTGTGAGTATTAAATGAAAATTAGTGTGTGTAATCTGTTATCTCGTTTATCATGCCACTGTTCATCGAATAAAATACAAATTATTGGAACTACGATAATAGTCCAAATGAAAATTTTATCTTTACATTATATTTGCATGACTCCACGATCCATCCGTTTTGGTGATTCAATATTAATAAAATATAGACAGTAGAGTGGATATTGTAGTACTATAAGAAATTATAAATAATACTGTGGGAACGCATATAAATGTGAAATTTAAAAATCTGAACCGTATATATATATGGAATTTAAAATCTGGACTGTAAAATCAGATGTACAAATCTGGATTTCATATATATATCGTTATTTTATTACCTACCTAACCTAGTGATGGGAATAATCGAATGATTTTGATACTCGAGAGATAAGTAATCGAGATATTAAAATAATCGAGTAATTTACTAGATTATTTTAATCAAGAGAATATTCAATAGTCATCAAGATATAATAATCGAGAAAATGTAATTGAATAGAAAAGATTCACTCAAATAATATTACTCAAATTTATGGTTGATAACACGGTAGCTCTACTCAAGATCTATAAAATACTTTATAGTACTACTTCATACATTTTGAGCTTTACTATATAGTTAGTACGGATTACGACCAGTGGCGTCATTTGAGGGTGGGGGCAAGGTGGGCATTTGCCTCTGTCTGATTTTTTAAAGCAGTCCGATAGGCCAGTTCCAGGTTGTTGAAGTGTAATCATTGTTATATTTTATTAACGCAAAATCATGCCTATTTTTATAATATTTTCAGAAAATATTATACCGTGTACCTACAAAGATCTACAAGGGCCGGGCCTGCCCAATCAGATCCTCAAAAAGACTGGCTCGCACTGAGTCTGGACCGGACCGAACCTTAAAAAAAATAATGAGGGCAAGATCAGATTTTTTTTTTTTACAAAACTTTTCAAGCCGTTTTTTTTTAGTAGAAATTTTCGGACCAAGCCGAGCTGGGCTTTTTGGTAGAACTTTTCAGGCCGGACTCTCAAAATAATAAAATCAAGGATGAATTGAGCTTTTTTTTTTTGTAAAACTTTTCGGGTTGAGTAGGGCTTAAGGATTTTTACATCTTGCCGCGTTTGGAAATTTTATGGATTTTTATTTTTTATGAAGAATAATTGCTATTTAAAATAAAAATGATAAATTCACAGTTCTACGTTGAAATAAGTTATTTTATATTTCAAATAACCACGAATACTATGTAATTTGTGGAACGTGGGTATTGGGTAATGGGTATAATGAAATTATTTATATATAATTCATAAATATGTCATTAACAAGTAACAACATTACCAAAATATGTAATATGTAGTATAAATATAAATATATATTAAATATATATATGTAATATTTATAACACATAAAATAAAAAAATAATAAAATTGACCGTACGGTTTTTAAATTACTCATTTTAAAGTATAGGTACTTGAGACTTGAAAACTTCATATCTATTAAACACTTGATTGTTCAGCACTCAGTGTCCACATAAGTTTTTAAATCCAAACTTTGAATTTTACTTTTACCTAGTACTTACTACCAACTACTTAGTCTAATATTTATGGTTTATAAAAAATATAGGTTTTAATAGGTACTAAAAATTGTAATTCATCCATTCAGGACAAAACTCGAAATCTACTCAATTATTAATGAAATTAAAGAACTTTGGCCAGGTTGCATAATTATTCACAGAAGACCTAGACATCTTCAAAGTCAAGGTAGCATAGAACGTAGTAATTAAGATATTGAGAACATGCTTAGAGCTTAAATGAAAAATAATAGCTCAAAAAAATTCTTCCTACCATTGAATTATCAAAAAGCCTCAGTATAAAGCTTTCTTTGATAAAGAACCAAAAATTTATTTGGTTTTTTAAACTTGTCTCTGGATTTAATCAAACAATTTTAAGCTGAGGAAGAACTTTAAAACATATATATAGAGAATATAAATGAATACCAATTAAGTTCAACTTGATTAATTTGTGGTATGGAATTGGTAGTTTAAATTTATTTTACAAAAACCGTAATTTATGATTTATGAAGTAAAAATGTAGAAATTAAACAACAGTGTCAAATAGCACATGAAAAACAACAAGATGCGGTGAAAAAAAATGTTACAGGTATCTGCTAATTCTGTTAATAATTAAATATTAAAAAATTATAAAATATTAACACAATTTCTTCCATAATCTGTTACAGAACAGTAAAAATTCTCATGAGTATAAGATAAAGGATTGAGTGACCAAAAATTAATAGAGGACCATCAAATCTTGGAAATGTAATCAGTGTTATTATAAACAAAAAAAATAAAATGAACAAGATGGGAAGTAAATATAAATAATAAAAAAGGATGGTCTGGATCAGAAAATTTGCTAATGATCACACATGTATTTTCCAAGTGTGCTATAAATAATAAAGAACAATTTGCAGAAAAAAAAAGTCCATGAGGGAAATGACCTATTCGCCTTCCTTTTTTTATGGTGTGTATGTAATCAAAATTTAATGAAATAATTTACTACCTTACGTTTGATTACTCTGATTTTTGTTATACAATTTATTTTCAATTGTACCTGGTTGTTATGTAAATTATCGTGACTATTATAATATCAATACAAAAACAGTTATTTCGTTAGCAACGAATAATTAAAATTTGTTATAAAGTATTTATTGCTAATAGTTTTCACAACCCGTCAATATTTTGTTGAGTGAACATTAACTTTCCCGAGAGTAAAAATTTAACGATTTTAAATATTCGTTCGAATTTTCCGTTGGAACAACGCTACAACGCTTTTGATAGCTAAATCATACTCAAACACAATAATATACTTAACAATATTCAATATTTTAATTTTTATAAGTATGATTTAAGTTTATCATAGGCAGATAGAGGAAGGATTTTAACTCCGTTCCTCCCTTAGAACTCATTCGTAAGATTCGATGAAACGAAGGCTCCCTTGGTTTTTATATATTCTTATAACTTTAAGCACATTTTAAACCTAAAAAATTAAAATCAAAACGAAGTTAAATCATTTTTCACTTCTAAATGTAATATATTATTTTTAGTGAAGACCGGCTTAGCTATATTAGGATAAGTCATTTTATCTAATAGCATTTTTAAACCACGTTAGATAATTGGGTTGGTCTACCGGCACGTTGCTGCGGGGCACCCCGACGCTAGGGATGCGATGTGCGGCGTGCGCGGCCGCTTCGAGGGCGACGCCAAGTCGCTCGTGGAACACGCGAGAGTCGCGCACGGCGTGCACATCTGGTCTGAGGTGGTGGCTGGCTGCCAGCGACACCAGGAGATGCGGATACGGTAGGGGCGGAAGCGATGACAGCGGTGGTAGTATCGGCCCGTTGCGCACCAGACGTAACGTACGGTACATGCCGTACGCGTACGGTAAGTGGTTCGGAGCTAACCACCTGGTGCGATCAACGAGGCCGGTGTGCGTCAAAAACCGCTGTCTTGATGGCTCTGCAAAACAACCGGAGAACCGGTCCGACGGAACAAGAAGAACCGCTCAACGATCAAATCGTATACGACTGTGTTTTGAACGTCATTGCTGTTATAAAACGTATTCGATAACTTATGGACTTCATGGCTTACAATTTCCTATAACTTTTTAGCAATATATTTAGTTTTTTTTTTTTTATTGAAAAATTAATTTTGCGACCTTGTGTTGATTTTTTTCCATTTGAGTATAATTGTAAATATATTGCACTTTACCTGAATTTGATACATTTGTTTACAATTTATTAATTTGCTAACTGATTTGACTGTTTATATAATATATGTAACAGGTGTTTTCATTTCTTGTCGTGTATATTTTGTAGTTCACTTGAAAATGATAAAACACCTTTTTTTATTTTTCAAAACAAATAGTGCGATTATTAATAATATAGAGTTTAATAATATTGTGAAAACTTGAAAACGGCACACATTGAGGTGAGACATTGTGAGAAATTTTACAAAAATGTGAATTTTTACATTTGGAGGGGGGGGGTTACAGTTGAAATGTGTTTCCAAGTAGGTCCTTGAAAATGTAAACCAGGGAATCCGGTACCACCAGTCGACATTTGAGGTTGTTCGGCATAACCCCCGGATAACTTCATCATTCAACCTGAAATTATAGAAAATTGCATCAGTTTCGCTAATTAAAAGTAATTTAAGGTTGGGATTTGAGACTCATTTGGGATAAGCCACGGTGCACCAGTGATATATGTCGACTGATATTTTGGGAAACTTGTACAGTTAAAAGAACAATCTACACTGTTCTAAGACCCATGTGGTACTATGGTGTTCAATTTTATTGTCCAAGTAAACCGTCCAACACCATAAAAATATAGACATTTCAATCTATATAACCACACTTAATATCAGGAGCTCCAAGGAATACATTAGGAGCTTCAGGATACATTACTAACGACTCACTAAACAGAAACATTTGCATTCCAACTTTAAATAATCTTGCTATGCTTGCCTACAAAAAAACTTATATAACTTTCATAACTCACACAAATCCTATTATCACTCAATTAAGACTCGTATTTCTTTAAATATGACCGTTTCACTCGTCTTGTCTTATCTGCAGTGGTTAAAGTGGGAAACATTTTGAGAGGGACTAAAGTCACAAAAAATTGAGGAGTGTTCCCAAGTTCTTCATCCAAAGTCTATGTCTAATCAAACTTTTTTAAGAAATCACCAAAAACAAAAAATGAAAACTCACCAACTGATAAATATTAAATAATATTATTTATTAGTCATATTATTTAATATTTATTTACATAATTATAATTATATAAATAATAACTATTATATAATTATAATTTTTATAATAATTATTTATTAGTCATTACTCATTAGTTACTATTGTTTATAACAACCATTCTCAATATCACTTCTATATTAGAGCATTAAATATCAAAAGTATTACGAATTATGATTTATGTTATATTATTGTGTGTCACGGAGACCGGTATTTCTGCGTTTATATGTTTCTACGTACAGCTCGTTACTTAAATTAAAAGGGACCCATAATCTTACCATAAATAAGAAGGGGTACTCCGTCCCCTTCCAATTTAACCACTGCTTATCTATTAAAAAATAATCACTGACAATAAAAATTAAACTTAGCTGGTTGAATAATTGAAAACAACTAATTCTGTTTGGTTTGTGCTAACATAAATTTACTTATTACCTACGTTATATTTTATATTTTACAATAATTGTAATTATTACAATACATTGTTATTTCATTTCCGTAGTTATTAGTTTTAATTGACTGATAATCGTTTGAAATTCGGGTAATATTTAATATTTATGTTATGATGAGGTACTAAAATTCTTAGAAATGTCCCAACTCCCATATGCGCATGCAAAAAATCAATGTACACGAAGAAAATACTATTGCTCCGGCTGTAGGTAAAGCAGAAATGTAATGCAAATAGTACCAAAAGAGAAATAAAAATTCACCTTGTTTCGATCAACTCATATCAATTTTAAAAAGTTGATTGTATTCGTTAGTCTATTATCTAGGATTGCTCGGAATAGATTTACGACTTTATTTTTAGTTAATAATGTATGATACATACTAAGTTTATATTTTTCTTAAAATAAACTTATAGTATATACTTGACTTAGTTATAAATAGCAATGAAATGAAAAATATAAGAAACCACTTCCGAGCAATCATAGAAAAGAGAAATATAAATCAAATTTAGTTTTCAAAATTTAAATCGACCTACTGGAAGTATGTTTAATTTTCTTTCGCTTATTGAGCTAAATGTATGAAAAAAATGGTTGCTCCAGCCACCTTGACTGTATATTTTAATTATAAGTACTTTCCTGGCAATATGTACAAATTAAAAATTACTAAACCTACATTTTATTAAAAACAATGTAATGATATATGAATAATTGTTTTAATATTAGTGCACGATAAAGGATACAAAACAATAAACATAACTCCGCTGGAGGAAGCGCGATTATGTGCAGCTATCTATGATTGTTACCGCGAACGGTCGTCCAAGGGTGCCATGGTTAAATCTCGAAAAACGGCGGTGTACCAATCCCCGTTACCACTTTCGGACGATAACGTTTGAACGAGTACGCGTGGTAGATGGTAGATGGCGTTGCGTTACTGCGTCAAGAATCCAAGCAAGCGGATGGATGTTTCGTGTAACCTGTCGTTTCGGAATACCATTACGAGTGGTTATAAAGCGGTGAAGTGGCGGGTCAGAATGTCCGAAACCCCGCCCACCTTTTCGACCGCACGTAGTTCATCGATTCCGATCCGGGAAATTTTTTGTTTTTCACGATTTTTCGATTTTTAAAGTTAGATAATTCCAAACGGAAGCGGTTTGACTGACTTCGCACAGAAAAAAACTTAATCGGTAGCAGGCGCGGATCCAAGAGGGGGGGCGTACGCTTTAAAGCAACAAAAATTATGTTGGCCCATAGCCTTCAGGAATATAAAAAATAAAAAATTCTCAAGCAATTATTTTTAAGTACAAAATATACTAACCGTGGCTATAACATACCAACACACTAGTCAATACACAATAAATATAAAATTATATTATTTTATTTTTCGTAATTGTATATTACTCAAGTTAGTAGTTGTATTTAACTATGAAAATAATAGAAAACCCAATATATTTTAAACTTATTTTAGGGATTTTGGGAGGGGGCGTACGCCCCTTCGCCCCCTCCCCCCTTTGATCCGCGCCTGGGCAGTGATCGTAAGCTGTCGACGTCGTCTTCGCAGGAGGAATCCGATGTTATTTGTGTGCAACATTGTCACGCTGGGAAATCACAAAGAGACGAAACTGGAAACTGTATCATATGATTATCGTGAAATACAATTTCACACTACTTATAACCGCCGTAGATTGTATTAGTTGACCCACGAACGTTGAAGTGACCGGAGTGAAATGAAAACATGGCGAATGAAAAAATAAAATTAATTACGTTGGGACGCGGAAAAGTCTTGACATTAATTGGTACAAATATCGTTTAATACGACAACGACGAGACGGTCAAATCAAATGAGTTTGCACACTCAGAACATGTTACGCCAGTTTATTAACAGACAGTAGCCGTTTACAAGTACTATCAATAATGGGTGAGCACAAACATGTTTTAAATACAGTGAAGGAAATTGAACAATAAATTTTTCGAGTAAATTGTAAACGCAAAGCAATTGACTCAATTTCAATCAGGCCATTTAAAATAATCAGATCTGATTATTCGTCCACTTGCCCTGGTGAACTGTTAAATTGAAAAAAAATACGTCATAACAAGTTATTTTATCTAATATTAATACCTAACAATTAATATTAAAAGTTAAATTATATTTTTATATTAGATGATGATTTTTAAACTAACGCCGGTCGTATATATTTAGTCATATGGTATCATTATAGGTATGCCTGACAAGAATTTTTATATTTATGATTTATAATTATACCTTTATATTGATTTAATAAGACATTTTCAACAACATTTTTTATACATTATTTTTACAATTTTCTCTCATTAATAAAAAAAAAGGTAATTCAATTTCCCACTGCTCGTTGTAAACATAACTAATTAATATTAATTACAAATTATCTGTTATTTTTTTATATAGGTACATTGCAATACATTTTCAAAACATAACCTTTATAAAACTCGTAGCCTAAGTTGAAATGTTTTTATATCAAAATATATGTATTTTTAATATGGAAAATAAACGATTCACAACCATCAAAAGTTTTCTTATAGCCGCTTCAAACTCACGCCAAGAAGATTTGCCGAAATTTCTCGCGAGAACAAACATCATATCCACACTCAAGATATTCTCAATTCAATCTTTTTCCCCATAGTAGTGAAAGCTGTAGTAGTAGATGCAGTGGCGTAACTTCAAGATTTGGGCACGGGAGCGAAATTTTCAACGCAAATTGAATAATTTGGTTGACCAAATCTATTGTTAAATCATTTTCATAATTGTTTACTAAAGAGGTAGTTGAATGTTTAATTGATGTTTTTAATTTAAATGAATGTTCATTTTCATTCATTGAACATATATTAATTGGTATTATTGAAGCAAAAAGTTTTATTACTTTGTTCAAACCATTAAAACGATGTTCGAGTTGTTTGATAATTATGTCCAGAGTACAATGGTAAATTTGTGTTTTAAAATATTGTTCAGCATCAAGGAGACGTTCATCGTTACTTAATTTACAAAATATTTAGTTGTTTTTGTTTTTCTTATTTTGGTGAACGTTGGCTCAACTCCCCACGAAATTGCTATTTGTTTAGGTTCCTCGAACACTTCTTCAAATTTATCACGCATTTCTTTTATTTTATTTAAGGCTGTTTGAAGCAGTTCAAAAGCTTTAAGTAAGTCTATATCCGATTTTTGTAGCAATAGTGATACTATTTGTAATGAGTTGAGAATTTTGGTTTCGATGACAATTATTAAAATTACATTAAATTTTTGAAAATATTTTTGAAGACCTGACGCTTTATCTTTTTCATCTTTATTTCTACTCATAAGTGAAATATATGCTAAAAGTTTTAAAATATCTACGTAAAGCAAACTAAGCGCTTCTTGCCTTAAAGTACCGAGTCGTATTTACCTAACAATTCGATTATCACTAAAAATTTACCTTTGCTTTCTGTCTCATTATTTTCTCTGTGGCCACGAAATGGAATATCTTCAGTTGCGAGTGTCAACGTTGAAGTTATAATTCTATCCAATACCAGTTTCCAATAATTTACTTTTCTTTATTTTCGTTGATTGTGTTATGATTTTGAAATGAATAAAAAGCCATGCATGCCATTTTATGAGGTATAGATTTTTCATGTCTTTCAATTCCTCGTGATGTATGAGCCCAATCGTTAAATCCTCGTATCCATTCTTGGTGCTTAATATTATTGTCTCCAAAAACATTACGTAATACAGTACTCCCTCGTTATCCGCAGAGGTTAGGTTCCATGAAAGTTGCGCGGATATCGAAACCGCGGATAATGAGACCATAAAGCAATGTAAAACGGGATGTTAGGTTTTATTTACATACAATTTTTAATTTTTATTAGACATTTTTATTTATTTTTATTTTTATTACACAAAAAGGTTAATATGTTTTACAATTACATATTATGTATTTATTTTTTTAATATAATTTATTAATTATTTATACATACATACATAATATATTAGGAAGGATGAAAAAAATTTGTAATTGATGTTTGTTTCCTTTTGTTTTCTATGTCTTTGCGAACTTCTTCGTAAGGCACCAGCAATTCTTGGATTCCTCTTTTGAACTTTAATGCTCTTTCAGTGAGTGGATCTGTCATAAGAACTTGTTCAGTTAGTTGGTTTGCTAATGAAAAAATCTCTTTGATTGATTTAGAGGAGAAATCCGGCTTCACAGGTTCTTCTTCCTCTTCATCATCCTCGGATTGTTTTGGTTCGTTTGGGGTTTCGGTAATTTCTTCTAGATCCTCCAATGTAAGTTCCTGATCATAGTTCAACATCATTTCTTCTATGTCGTCTCTATTTACCTCATCAAAACCTTTTATGTTCCTAGCAATTTCTACGATTTGATTCACCGTGGTGTTCAGATTGTCAATTTTATCGTTTTTTAACACAACTTCTGGCCATAATTTTCGCCAACAAGCATTTATAGCCGAGGGCTGAACTTCATCCAGTGATTCTTTGATATTGACGAGACATTTAGCGATGTCATAATTTTTCCATCCTTGTGTAACTGTAAGTTCTGGATCTTCTTCTAAGTTTTTTAATAGACGTTGAAAAGTTCTTCGTACGTAATAGGCCTTAAACGCTGCAATCACCCCTTGGTCTAATGGTTGAAGAAGTGAGGTAATGTTTGGAGGCATAAACATGACTTCAATGTCAGAATGTTGAAATTTTAATGAGGGGGGATGGCCAGGGGCATGGCCATATGCCTATAAGTGGCTTAAAAATCAATATAATATTTTGAAAAAAATATTGCATAAAAGAAATACCAATCTTAACAGCTGGTAGAAATTTCAAAAATCTGCGACTTATACTTTTTGAATTATAACAAATATTTAAAATCGTCTGAGAATAAATCGCTATTTTATGCAATTTCGTAAATATTTAAATTTCAAACAGTCATACAATTTTTTCCTTTTAGTCCGGTAGAAATTTTTTTAAAGATTTTTGAAGAGTAGCTCATAGATAACCTAGTGTTAAAATTTTGAACCTTAAGTATGAACAAAAAAAGTTTTATGAATTTTTATCTACAAAATAACTTGCAAACTATCGTGATTTTTACACATTTTATACAAATTTGAGCATTAAGGGCTTATAAAAAAAAATTGTGACTTACGATTTTAGATTTTTTTTTATCAGTTAAGGAACAACTTATAAGAAACCTTGTATTAAATTTTCAAGATTTTCTGGGCAGCCAAAAAAATTATATCGTTATTTAAAAAAAAAATACTTAAAAAAATTGAAAATTTCAATTGTCTATAAATAGCTCAATAAAAGTCAAAATACTTTGAAAATTTAATGGTGTATAGAGAACGCTAATCTTAACATTTGGTGAAAATTTCAAGTATTTACATCGATTAGTTTTTGAGTTATAGCAAAATAAAAAATTTGATTATGTCGAAAACTGGTTTTGCGTAAAAACTCCCGTTTTTCCCAAATTTTTTTATGGTTTTTCCCGTCGCATTTAAAAAATATTGAAAATTTTTTACTTTTGACCCTCCAAAGTACCAAATAGATTCACTTTCCTTTCAGAAAAGTTGCTACATAAGGCAATTGAAGCATTTTTACTGCCCCAAATCGTGTCGACAGACACAAAAAAAAAAAAAAAAAAAAAAACACACATCATTGTAAAATCAATACATTCTTCACTCCGAATCTAAAATAAGTTAAAAATTATTAATCAAGGATACAACTTTATTATTGAATATGCATCAACTAAATTTGAAAAAATAAATAACTTTGCTACTTAAATAACACAAATGTTTTATATATATATATAAAAAAAAATACGTTCTGTGTAAAAATTACATCATTAATTCTGCTTCATTTTTAGTTTCTTGAAAGTTACATTGTACAATTAAATGCTTTCTTATGTTTTCGAATGTAAATCTCCGACGATTACTGGACAATAAATTTTTGTAAATTGAGAAACTACGTTCAACGTCTACAGAAGTAATTGGAGCATAATTAAAGTATGCCAAATCATTATTTGTCATATCTTCAGGCAAACCTTTCAAATTTTCCACTATACCACTTCACAAGGTGGCATTTATCCAAGTCACCCATCTTGTTAATATGGGATCTGGTGGCAACGGAATCTCATTGTTTGTTATATTTAAAAATGTTTTAATACGTATAGGTGATTTTCGAAACACTTTTTTAACTGAGGCTACTACTTTATCAACATCTGAAAATTCACCACGAATTTTTTCGGCAATTCTTTGAAATGCATGAGCAAGGCAAATTAAATGTATGCATTTAGAGTAAAGGGTATTTATACATTTACCCGCCTTCATCATATACGGGGCAGCATCACTTAAAAACAATAAAACATTATCATGCTGAACTCCCTCGGGCCATAATATTCCCATTGCTTTGTCAAATAAGTTAAATATAGTTGAATGATTAGTTTTCTCTAATTCTTCGCAATGCAATAAAAAAATTTCCCCTGCCCTATCAATTTCCAGTGTTCCTATTACAACATTTGCCACAAAACGTCCGGTGACATCCGTAGTCACATCAACGGGTTTATAGTATTCTTTATAGTTAATCCTTACACAAAAATTATAACGAGATATGAGAGGTAGTTTGCAGATAGCATATTACTATGTATTAAGTCCTATTAATACATTTTTTTTTTCAACCGGTTGAAATATGTAATATTAATGTATATGTAATATGTATCTATAGTTTTTAGTTTGAAATTTGAAATTTTTGCCAAAATATGCAAAATAAACATAAAAATGTTAAAATATGCACTCTCCTGCAAAATCTATCAAATATGCAAATTCAAATTTTAGATCTGATATCGTGGCACCGAGAAACGAATTTATTTCGCACTCTGCTATATTTAACAATAATTAAAAAAAGTATGCAAATGCTAGAAGTCCCTAAGCCTAATGATAATGTACAACAATTTTGAATTAATAAAAAAAATAATTTGCTTAATAGTATATTATAATAGAAAAATAAAGGTAGTTTTTAATTTTTATTAATAATTAATAGAAAATTTTTTTTATTTCTTCGGGCCCCTATACGAACGGGCCCGGGTGTGACCACACCCTCTGATCCCTCTTGGTTACGCCACTGAGTAGGCGTGGTAGTAATATCCATGGTGGTTTAAGCATTCAACAATTTTTTACGAATAAAACTAATACATTTCGAATTCGAGTCGATAATTAATACATTTGATTTGTGATCACTTTTAACGGTAAAATAAATAGTGAAACATCCGGAATCGATGGACGATATTCAAAATGCAGTAGGTTTGGCTTTATGTGCCATTTCATACAATAACATTTTGTAAGTTTTAACCAAAAATGAAAATAAGAAAAAAAAGAAAGGCCAAAAGATGATAGTGAGTGGTTTTAAAAACGAAGTAGAAAATTTGCGAAGTAATAAAAATAAGTGATGTCTACCACTTAGTAATCAGAACTGAAAAAGACGAGAATTCTTTGTTATCGCCCGAGAAATCTTTTGTCTTGGAAACAAAATACCCACAATGAACGCAAAACCGATGAGAACGAGAACGATACGATAAAAAACTGTTCTCATACACGTTTATCGGGTGTTCTCGGATTTCCTCGGCGAAGTCTGGAGGGGCTAAGATCAAGATTAAGATGGTATAAAAAATATAAATAAATATTTACAAAGAAAACCGGTTTCGTTCGTCGATAATTCGTTCATATATATATGTATATTATATTATACTTGTAGATGTAGATACTTGTGTCGATGAATAAATTACGAATTATCGACTGGGAAGGAGAATTGTTCAAGAAAAGGAGAAAAAAAGAGGTGGAATCTATAATAAACGCTGTATTCCCCGTCGCGTGGCTCTCCTACGATGACAAAAACCGAGTACCAGGATCGCAGAAGGTATATTCAACACGATCAACACGTGTGCGGTAGCCGGGCACGAGGTGGTGGTAAAAAATCATAAAAGCGAAGGATGGCTCCTGAATTCCAAGTACTTAAATTGCGAATATTTAAGTCGGGACACTGTCAAAAACAATTTGAAGGACAGCTTGAAGAACAACCAAGGGAAACTTTAAAATATTCGCGAATAAGGTACTAGGAGTTCAGCAGTTTCTTGCTCCCCCCCCTACGGACGGGGTGCTACCATTATGGGAAACGTTACGGGGTCTTTCGTCCCGCGTTCTGATACAGAGGGACCGCTTAACTCGGTACTTGTTGAGTCCAAAGGACATCGTTCTGCCAGCATTCTTCTCCAGCGGCACGTGTGCATGTGTGCGTGACGTAACAACAATCAATTTGAATAAATATGGTTAACTATAGCCATCACGGCAACCAGTATTCGTAGTTTGACGATGTCCGAGGTAGACCGAGATCCAACTTCGTTGACCGGTCGCAGGCGGAAATATTATGACAAGGAATAAATACATACATATCGGGTGGACTGAAAACCCGTCTAAAAAGCAATCGAATTTTCTAATCCCGTATATCTATATTCGTCTGTTTCGAAATGTTTTGGAAAGCGAATTTTATGTTAAATTTATCGACTTCATCAACTCTTTTACGTTATTGAGGTTTTTTTCATGTTTTCGTTTTGAACACAATTCACGATTAATCAAAAGAATCGTTAATGTGTTCCGTTAATAAACGAATAACTAATCCAGTGGTTCTAAAACTTCTGTTCGCTGAGTCCTTATGTTTTTAAAATACTTTAGGGAGCCCCAAGAATCCGAAATGTCAATTTGAGACAATTATAGGTATATAAAAAATTATGAAATAATATTTCACCAAATTTATCAATATTTTCATTTATCAATTCTAAATATTCTTTTAACAAGGCAAACTATTAATTGTATGTTGGACAGCCTATAATTTAATTTTTTTTTTTAAAGATCGAATTTTGTCATTTGCTGTGAAAACTATGATAATTTTACCTTGTATTAACAGATTTACTTGATTTAATTTTGTAAAAATATCAACCAAGTAATGAAGTCGAAATTTACCAAATTTCATCAGTATGTCCAATTTTAAATTAAATGTATGTTCAAAGACAAAATGTACAATTAATTTCAAATTTAAAATAATTGTACCAGTATTTTTCCTCGATAATTAAGAAATATAACAATATTTGAATTTAATTAGTTTAAATGTGCCCACGGATCTACGGAGTTATAGTCGTAAACTAGGAGGGATGAGAGGGGCAACTATCTTCCCCTCAAAAAATTTAACGGGACAATGTCCTCTAGGTATTTTGTAAATGTATTTGAAAAATATTATCAAAAAGTATCTATATGTATACGGTATATCGACATAAAATTAAGTTTGCCTCCCCCCCTCAGAAATGTCCAAGTTACGCCCATGTACGGAGCACCTAGACTTCTCTCGCGGAGTACAGTTTGAAAACCACTGAGCTAATCTATATTGTTATTTAGGTCTTTATTATTGCTCGCGTGTCGAAAATGTCTGGTGATGCGATCTCTTCTTTGTGATGTGACCGTACCTTAGGCGGCTTTTTTTGGGAGTAACACATTTTAAAAAGCGATGCTTGAATAATATTTCTATTTATTTGTTTTATTTACGTTTTTCGACGTTTCAAAAAAACGTATCTTCCCTTATAATTGAGCCGAGACTAATTAAAATTAAATTTCAAATTATTTTTAATTTATTTTAATCGGTTGATGGCAACTAATATCTCTCATTTGATTAGATAACATAATTTGCAATAATATTATCATAACCTTTTAACCCTTAGTACCAGTATTTGTCTTTGCGGAACACATTACACAGGCGTTAAACATGTATCATGAAATATCGTTTAATTTGTAAAAGCTTTTCCATTTACATTTTTTTTTCCTGTTTAAATTATTAATTAAACGATTGAATAATTATTATTGTGCTTTGCTAATCTTAATTCGTATTTTTTGATTAAT
Organism: Sipha maydis; assembly: GCA_034509805.1. Taxonomy (NCBI): domain Eukaryota; kingdom Metazoa; phylum Arthropoda; class Insecta; order Hemiptera; family Aphididae; genus Sipha; species Sipha maydis. The sequence continues at coordinate 5,005 of JASXSY010001427.1, read as the reverse complement.
ACTATCACGTTTAGTATTAATCGACAAATACATTGTTTATAAGACTATATAATCAGTGCTCGACTTGGCAAAATTAAAGTAGGGGGACTCTGTTAACTTTTAAAAAAAGAGCGTCCCCATCACTTGTTAAACGTTACCTACTAAGCCGTGGGGGCTACGCCCCCACACCCCCTATACCCCTCTTTAAATCATATGAAAAATATTTATAAATAATCAAACTAGAAAAAAATTACTATAAATATTATATTTTATAGTATATATTATATTATATTATATTATATTTTAATTTTATATTTTAGATATAACTAATATTTGTTTATAATGTGGAACAAATTTTTTGTGGCACAATTTGCAGTGATGATTTAAGATAATTTGTTAAATAATAATAATAAATATCTTAATAATTACTAAAAATCTAAGGTAAGAAAAATTATTATGATGTTATCACGTGCATTTTGATAACAAATCAGAATGATGCAGCGTCCCCTGCGTTCCCCTTAAAAATAAAAGTAGGGGTACGCTAAAATTTCTGAAAAATTAGTTGGGGTACTCCGTCACCCTGCTCCCCCCCCAAGTCGAGCACTGTATATAATGGAATAAAGAGCTGAAGGTCTAAATATACATGAATAACTCAATTAACAAAATCTAATTTCAATAAATTTAGTTACATTCGTAATTTTTTCACACACATTCATACGTTCTAATAATTTTATCTAGTAAACTACAATATAGGTTATCATATGATAAAAATAAACTGTTACGATTTTCGTGATCCACTTGTTCTTAAATGTCTGTATACTTCCCTAGTCCGTTCTTTATTAGAATACGCTCCATTAATTTGGGACCACTACAATGTAGGACATAATGATAAAATTGAAAAAGTACAAAATACAGTTCTCAGATTTATATGTCATCAATGTAATATTCATAGAACTCCTCACTCTGGTTACGAAAATATTTTAAAATTGTTAAACTTAAAATCTTTAAATGTACGTAGACACTTATCATAAAACACCTTTCTCACCAAATTGCTGAATAACGAGATTGATGATTCATTTTTATTAAGTCAATTAAATTTTAAAGTCAATAACCACAACACTCGCAACATTCATTTATTTTATATTCCTCATTCATCTAAAAAGTATACGTCATACGACCCCATAAATATTTTAATAAACATTGAATGTATTTTTATTATTATTGTTATTATTATTATTATTATTCTATATATTAATCTTTTTATCTTTTATAATGTTATATCTTATTATTTTAAATTATATTATATTATTGTTATCTATACCTACAAATATATTGTGAATTGGAATTTTGTCCGTATTAATAAAAATAAATAAATATAATATGGTTCGTCATAAGTTTTTACACAAAATTCATGACGATTATAAGTTATTATTATTATTATTATTATTCGTATTATTGTTTTCAACTCCACGAAAACGATTTTATTTTTACAGAAATGAGAAATGTATCATACTCATATATATTTTATAATGTTCATGGATATTTTAATCGTTATACTTCTTTATAATTTTTTTCAGAACACGAACGTGGGTACATTTATAATTTCTCAATTCCTTAGAACTAATATATTAGCGCTATTACACGCTATAGCGTGGTGTATTTCTTTACCAATGAGGTCAACAAGATTTGAGATATCCATCACCAAAGCCAGCGTTAGGTGGAGAGTTACAAACATTTAAAGCATTGTACATACTGATCAAGTATTGTACGACCAGATTTAAATGTACGTACCTACCTAAATAATTGGCATTTATTAGTTACAGTTATGTTTGTGTTACAGATCCGCATAAATCACCCATCTAACTCTTGACAATAATTGAGAGGTTATGCTCTCTCAAAAATCCCTTCACCACACCATTGCTTAAAACCATTGATTATAAATAATATTTTATAGTATATATAATCAGTGTTAAGCGGCCCATACACGATCAATTTTATTGATCACTATTTGATATTGACAATTACATGGACAGTGTATGGATCATATTGAAGACATGTTCAATATATTGAATCAATCAAAATCGTTTTGATATTTATTGCTAAATTGTCAATATTATGTGCTATTTTTATCACAAGGCAATAGCAATAGCAATAATCGTGTTCTCTCCACTAAACATTTTGACCGGAACTGAACAATATATTCAATTTTATTGATCGTGTGAGTGCAAAAAAAATTGAAACATTTATTGATGTAAATATTTGATCGTATTTTTTTCCTAAAAATATTAGTGTTACGAATTTAAACACTGAACAGCAGTCTATCGTCTACATATAATTTGAATTTTATACATAGAGAGATAAGAAATGCACACGCTGTTTCTGTGTGGTGGCACGGTGCATCGTACTCGGGGTCCGTACACGTGGCTGACAGAAAAACCAGTTCCGCCTACCGTCTATCATTGGCTGCGGCAAAACCGTTGGCTGCACCTCGTCACATAATAGTATGTGTATAATAAGTATATATGTATTATAAGTTATAATTTAGTTATAATTTATGTAGTTTAATTAGTTTAGTTATAACATTATTATTCATAACATTTACAACACACATTTTAATAGATTACCAAATATTATACATTATTTCAAAGCCCACTTTTATAATTATTAGTTACTTGTTACTGCTTTTGAGATCAAACAATTTTATTAAAATTTATTTGTTGTGAAATTGAAACTTAATTATAAATTATTATTAACTATAATATGAGGAACATAAAAAATGTACCTTATCTCAAGCAGAGAAGTTATAAGAGGTAAAATTGGAAAAAAAATTAATGCGCATTTACAATCGAAAAATCGAAAGTATTTATATAAATCCATTAATACACATAAAAAAATTTATTTCAATAAGATTAATTTCTATTTATTGGATTTTTTTTTTTTTAATTTAAGTGTTTTTATTTTTATTTTAAATCTTAAATTGCTTGTGTTCTTCAATGTTGATATAATATATTCATAACTTAACAAATTCTTTAATACAGTCATTATTCTCAGGATAAATTGAGTAGGCTAGAATCAAAAGTCACATGTTCAAAAAAATAGTAAAATGAAGTATCGGCACTGTCTAATAGAAATAGAGTTTAATTTAATGTATTTCCAGCATTTTAAAATAGTTTATTATATTATTATACATTAAATTAAACTCTAAAATTTAAAATTTAAAATTTAAAATTTCTATTAGACAGTGTCGATAACTCATTTCACTATTTTTTGGAACATGTGACTTTTGATTCTAGCCTACTCAATTATTCTATTGTATAATCAACGTTAATTTTATATTTTAATATGATCACCGATTGTAGGCTAGTACGTTTTTATAACGAAAACAATTTCTTTCTACGTCTTTAGAAGTGAGTATTTGAATCTATTTCAAAAAATAATTTTTCAATTCGATATTTTGGCAAACCTTCTGACCTTCATTGATGAACTCTTTATATTCAACATTTCTAACATTTTTATATTCCACCGAATCTATTTTTCTTTTCAAACCCTTGGTTAATTTTGTTATTTATTTGCATTCTAACATCACCAATACATTTTTACGAATAAAATTTGTACTGCTAAATAAGTTGGTCTATACTAAAATAAATAATTTGGAAAAATAAATTGTAATTATAATTCTTGTAATAAATAGGCCCAATTTAAGGGGACTATGGTGTGCTTAGCATCCCCAAAAAATGACATGTTAATATATATTTAAATAATCATTACTCATTATGTATAAGAAAACATTTTTTTATAACATACATTTTAATTTTATAACATTTCATTATAATATTTATAAATTTATAATTTAAATATTGATGGTGGAAGTTCGTTCTTCATCCCCTCGGTCCTTTAACGGGATAATAGTAGATGCTGCTCGGATATGCGGTCTACAAACATGTATGTAGACCGCATATCTGAGCAGCGATAAAAAATAACATTAAAAGATAAAATTAATCTAAATATAATTTGTTGTAATATAATGTATACCTACGATATAGTTTTGTATTTTCCGCCCATATTTATACTAAAAGACAAAATCACTGATATACCACAGTGTGGTAGTGTATTTAATAAGTTTGTTAGTAACCGAACAGCCGTCGATCAGTAACCTAACCATGTATTAGTGCATATCATTATGCAATTAAAAGAGTTCTATTCAACCGTCACCTGTAGTGAAGAAAATGCCACTGCTGTGCCAATATATGCATTTTTAAGGGAACATGGCTTATTAGACAATGCCAACGAAACGTAACCATGCGTATTGTATTATTTATTTACATACCACTATTTTTAATGATTTTTACTAATAAACTAATAATTAAAATATTTGATTATTATTTTAATTTGATTATTTATTTACAAACTACTATTACTATTTACTGCGTATTATAAGTGTACGGTGTATTGAGTTTTAAGAAATGATTACTCAATTCTTTAGTAATACGAGTTAAAGCAAAGTTGAAATATAAAAATATACCGTTTATATATTTTACCATTTTTAGTCATTGTCACTAATTTTTTTTTTTTTTATCAATATGTTTAAAATGTTATTGTTTCCCGAAGGAGATATTTTTTTTAACCAAATGTTCAAAACATGTTTTTCTTTCTGTATCCAATGTTTCATTATGATTGGTTGGATCAATTTTTTAATAAACATTTAATATTGAATATATATGTAAAAATAGTAAATTCCATAAAAATCATATAATAATTTACTTAAGAGCATATAAAATGAACCTCTGATTATAGATTTTTGAAATTTATCAGTATTATTTGGTAGGTATATAAGTAAAGTTATATTAAAATTACAATTCTTAATATCCGAAAATAAAAATTTTATATAAATAAGTAATCTATGTATAGATAACTTATTTATATAAAATTTTTATATATATATGTATATATAAAAATCTATGTACATTTTGAATCAATTTTATAGCTCAAGATCCACCGAACCGATTTCGATAAAAATTTTAGGGCA
>JASXSY010001426.1:0-64163 GCA_034509805.1 Sipha maydis | reverse complement strand
AACGATAATAATAATAATATAACGATATGTAAAACGCGACTGCGATCGCCCACGGGGCCGCGCGGATGATCACGTTATTTCTGGCCCGTATTCCATCGTCGCGGCACGACTAACACAGGACGAGCGCACCGCCGTGGTCTCTGTCGTTGGATTATCGCGCCGCGCGTCACACTCCGCGCACTCTCGCACGCGCTCGCGCAGGCGGCACGCTCACAAGCGCACGGGGACGGACACCAGCGCGCAAACGCCACGCATACAAGTGCACACGCGCACGATGAGCGCTACATCATACACAAGCTCGGGCACTCGCGCATACACACCGGTACACACACCCGCGCACCAGTACATCGTTCATGTACGGGCAAACGACGGCGGCGGTTACAGCGACTCGTCGGCGGACGTCACGGGCTGTACGCGGGCGCGGCGCGGCGAGGCGCGTACACACCTCCCGCGTGCTCGCCACCGCATCCCCCTCGAGCCATCGTCCCGTCGTCATCGCCGCTCCGTTGTAGCGTGTACACGCGCGCGCGCACACACACAAACACACACTCACATAATGTACATGTACAATATGCGTGCGCTCATGCGACCGTGTGTGTGTGTGTGTACGTAGTGGCGGCGGCGGTGGTGGTGCTGCTGGACGACGACGACGACGACGACGTCGACGCCCCCGCACCAGTCGGCCAGGCCCTTCCGACGGCTCGTCGGCGTCGATAAAGTGTCACACCGGGGGCGCCATCTGACGACCAACGCCGAGCGTTCCGCCGCCACCACCGCCGCCGCTCTCGCGGGCTTATACGCGTAATACCCGCGGCGAGCGCAAACGGCCCCGTACACCGCGCTAGTCGCCTCGGTCACCGCATACGGGCGGTGGAGAATAAAAAATTAATTACCTATACACGTGTACACATTTACATTTACATGTGTAGTGAGCGCGTGTTGTATATATGTCAGCGAATCTCTTTTGACGGGGTGTACGTATTGGCCGCGGTAAAACAAGCTTACCGGAGCACGACGCGCGTAAAAATAGAAACTCGTACCGAGACCGTTCTTGTTTCGCGTATCTAAGGACGTTTACGGGTAATTGGAGTAATTTCGAAAGCAGTGGGGTTGATTTTATCCTGTAGGTCCTCCGCACGTTGTATTATGTTTCTATATGCGTGTATGAGCGTGTGTGTGTGTGTGTAAGTGTGTGTGTATGGGTGTGGACGAGTACGTGTACGTAGGACGCTCGTAAGGACCAAAATGTGTACATACGATATAATAATATATCCCTTGACGCGACAGTCCATTAGCGTATCCATCGTACACTCGTGTGGACCAACGAAAAACATACTTGTGTATAAACAAAATTATTTTCTTCTGCTCTCTCTCTCTCTCTCTTTATATATATGCATTTGAACAATATCACATTAAGTGCGTACTATTAAATGACACGTCCGGACGATTTTAAGAACCTTTAATTGCATTTTTAATCAGGAAGATGACATACTCGTATTTTCGTATACAAGTTATAAGCTCTCTTTGTCAAATCAATCCAAATTACCCAATGTTCCTGTAAAAACTTCGAAAAAACGAGAAACATTATATTTCAATATCGATCAAATTCAAAATAGAAAAAATGCGATCATCATACCTAAAAGTATTGATTGCTACGACCAAGAACAAACAACGGATATTTCCCTACTAGCTACAATAAATTATAGATATGTACTATTACTATGAGCTAAATAAGTCGATAATGGATATATAGTTTCATTCTTTTCTCAATATGATTCATCTTATTCAACCTCAGTAAAACTTATTCTAAAACCCTGATAAATAAATTTAACAAATCTGTTCTGAAATTGAAATCTCAAAATATAATAGGTATACATTTACATAATAGGGATTAGCCACTAAAACATGAAGGATAATCGCTTAAACTTTTTGTTTTGTCCAAATTATTGATACATATAAATTACATTTAAAATTTTTGTATAAACTTTGTATTGAACAAAATTAAAAGTAATATTTATTAAATTGAATAATGTACCTCTTAACACCACTAACATTTGATTATAACATATCTAGTCAAATAATTATAATGCCTATGACACATGCTAGTAAACACATTAGTTTTATATACTTAATGCAATATAGTTTTTTTTTTCAAATTCAATATATGATTGTGATATATATATGATAAATGACGACTATATTGAATTGGGATTCACAAATGTATTCTATTATAACTATTTTATTTTAATAACTTTCATTGTCAATGTATAAATCAATGAGTACAACGCATTCACGTAAAATTCATATTTAATTTTTTTGTGTTTTGATAGCGGGAAATGAAACTGTTTTACTGGAAAATGGAAAGTTTCGATATTTAGTTTGGTGGAAAAGGAGTTCTCAGAACTCATGACATACCGTCTTCAAATATCTCATGTTATATTTGCTGACAACATATTTTATAGTTATTTACTCTGTTGTGTATTAATATCCATATATTCAAAATAAATTAAAAATGTGTTAACAATTGAATGTAAATAATTTACAATTTACATTCAATACATCTATAGATTATATATAATCTTAAATTCTATAATCTAAAATCTAAATTCTACAATTAAACGAAAGAACTTTCGAAATAAAATCTTTAGCTAAATGCTCAAACCATCAGAATCTCTTAAGAATCGTAATAATATGCTTAATTTTCATCCATTTTAAAAATAAAATAAGTTATCTACCTTTATTCGCAGTAAAACAAATGTATAAAACCACGTGAACTAAAGTATTGATAATTATCCATAAAATATAGACGAATCAAATTTAATTGTAAAAGTGAGTCCATTATACATGAATGCAATTCTAAACTTTTGGTAATCCAATTCCATATATTTTAAACTAAATTGAAAATTTGTTATCTTATATATGTGTTCATTTCAGTTTTTAGAATGAAATTTGTATTTCAATCTAGGAAAATAAAAATAAATGTATTTAATAATTGGTCTTCTAACAATAACAAACAATCTTTAATCTTTAAATAAAATTAATTTGATCTTCAGATTTATAGAAATCTGACACACAATTTACATACATGTTGAGCTTTACAAGTTTAAGTTAATCACTGATCAATGATATTGAAGTTCTGTGTATTTAATACACTCAAAAGTATTAAATATGCATGGGTTTTAACACTAAAAACAAGAAAAATATACAAAAATATGCAGTGAAAATTCCAAAAAAATTCTCTATAAATATTAAAAAATAAAATGTTGAAATTGATAATTAAAAATGATTTACAAAATAAAATTCTTAACGTCTAACAAACAATTGCGTGACTAAATTTTTATAGTAGTGGGTACCTATTTTATGTTTTTAATTTGTAATTAAATTGTAATTAAAAAATTTAATTTATATAGACACAAACGAGCGCATAGACAAGGGAAGGTTTAAAGGTTCAACCATCCTTTTAAAATTCAGGAAAATTATTAAATATGTTTTTATAAGTTATATAAATATGAAAACGTACCATCTAAACCCTCCACCAGAATATTTTTTTATGTACATACCTAGGTACGAATTACGTATTTAGAGATGTCAGAAATATAATGATTATTATCGGGTAATAATTTATGTTCACCAATACTACATAGGTGAATGGAATTTGCGTCCCAAAAAAAAGGTTCCGATCACAATATACGTAAGTTGCGGTTCGGTATTTCTCAGGTACATAGGTACGTAAGTTGCGGCCGTGTTTCAGTCATGTATACGTTAATTGCGTCCGACGGAAAATCTGTAAATCTAACATTTATAATGTTTTTATTGATGGCTGGATAATAACGACTCGTATCAAAAGAATATATCCGGTTCTCTATCTGCTATATTTTACTATAGTAATATTACATACGACGAACACATATTAGTTCACCGATGTCTGTTCTATACAAGTACGCGTAGAGATTTTTGAAAATGAACGTGATAAATAGTGAAATAAATAATACAATGCAAAGTGAAAAAAATAAATCATTAAAAGTGATTGCTGGTCATAAGTTTCGTTTCACAAATTTTTAATAAACTATTTCAAACATTGGTATAGCACTGTCAAAATGTGTAAGTGCTTTGCAAAAAAAATAGTCTTATTAATATTAAAATTGAAATTGTTAATGAACATAATCAAAAGCCATTACCAGAAAATAATTTAAATAGACAAAAAATGTATAATAATTTAAAACGAAAAGCAGTTGATGACATATTTATTAGACCATCAAAAATGTTACATTCTAAACTGAAAAATTATGATATTGAAAATATAACTTCTAGGGGTATTATATTAATAAAAATAAATACTATAATGCTCGATATTCAAAATTACCCAAATTACCAACTACTTTAACACAAATTCATGAGACTTTCAAAAATATGGTATTTAAGACAATTAAAGGTGAAAACTTTTTATTAGTGAATAATTACGAAACAAATATATTAGGTTCTAGACAGTTCGTAATTTACAAGCTTTATACAGTTTGAACACGATATTTGTAGACGATACTTTCAAAAGTTGCCCGAAATTATTTAATCTACTCTTTACTATTCATGGTGTATTAAATAATAATTATATCTTACTTGTTTATTTTGTACTCCCATCAAAGTTAACTAATTGTTATATCAATGCATTTCAACATTTAGAATAAGAATGTAGAAAAAATGACTTGCAATTCAACCCAGTTCGAATGTATGTCGATTTTGAAAAGGCTGTAACATACTGCTATAAATGTTGTCTGGCCTTTTATTCATGGATGTAGATTCCACCAAGGATAAAGTTTGCACAGAAAGATTCAACAATTGGAGCTTAGTACCGATTATAAAAAAAAAAATACTGAAATTAGTAATTTTTTTAAAACTCTTTTTTTGGACTTCCTATCAAATCCAAAATATGTTGAAAACTGTTTTACTGAAGATATTAAAACACAAGGCAATACAAATATAAGATGCTTAAGTATTAGAATTTTCCTGACTATATATTAGATTCATATTTAAAAAAGAACCGGATGGGCCTCGCTCTGCTGTACACTTGGGGGTGAAGTACGACTCTTCATAGGATAGGTCATTATAATGGATTTGTTAAATTTGAATTCAATGATAGGTATCATTGTATACAAAAAACGATTCTGAACGGAGATGATATGTTTGTCTAGGATATAATACATTGTTATTTATAAATATTGTAATAAGTATATTTTATTTTGAAACAATAAATATATTTTTTAATTAGGATGGGTTGGCAGTCGCATACAGCGACATAGTTTGTCAGTCTAAAATATTATACATTATATTATATTTTACATGTAATTTTATGTCAATATTCGCTGTTCAAACGCTTATAAAAAAAAAATTGTACCTATGGATTTTAATAATTTTTGAACGACATTAAAAACTACTTCTGTGGAATCTTCTATTAAATTTTCAAGTATTTTGTAGGAGCCAAATTATTTTAATCACCGATTATAAAAATAAAATGTAAAAAAATCGAATATTTTAAATGCCTATAAGTGGCTTAAAAATCAATATAATATTTTGAAAAAAATATGTAATAAAGGAAATGCCAATCTTAACAGCTGGTAGAAATTTCAAAAATCTGTGACTAATACTTTTTGAATTATAACGAATATTTAAAATCGTTTGAGAATAAATCGCTATTTTATGCAATTTCGTAAACGTATAAATTTCAAACAGTCATACAATTTTTTCCTCTAATTGCGGTAGAAATTTTTTTAAAGATTTTTGAAGAGTACCTTATAGATAACCTAATGTTAAAATGGGAGTGACCAACTTGCAACTCGTAAGCCATTTGTGGCCCGCACTTTTATTTATAAAATTAAAATGTAATTCTTATATTATTATAATAAATTTTAATTTTTTATGTATAAATGGCTTTTGATATTATTATATTTATCTATGTGGCTCGCAAACCTATTCATGTTGGCCACATCTGTACTATGGTACATATAGTATATATATATATATATATATATATATATATATATATGTAGTAGGTTGACTGTAAGTTGCGTTCCAATGCACCTTTTTGATGTAAATTGCGTCCCAAATATTTTTTTTTTGATGTATGCAAATTCCGTGCCGTGTATTTTTTGTGCATGTGTGAATTACGTCCTGAGTATTTTTATATTAAAATGTTCAAAATGTTCATTACCAATTTACAACCAATATTTGTCTTCCCATTTTATCAGATTTAGGACTGTTAACTTTATTGTTGCATGTTGGCAGTGGCATACATTCAATATTGCTGGGGGGGAGGGGTTTGGTTGGTTAATAAAAACCTTCCTTTGACCCCTTGTATGTACGCCACTGTATGTTGGTATAGTTAAAAATATTGGTAACTTATTATTTATTAATGTTTATTATTATATTTATTTATTAATATTTAAAATTACATATTTATATCTGTATTAAGCTATTGAATTTTTTTGTGGCAATTTTGTCCTTTATCAATTATTTACTTATTCAGTATAACTTATAAGTCTAGATAAAAGTAGGTAAAAATTTGAATGAATGCCTCAAAAATTTGATTTGAGTAATTTTTTTAGTTTCTAATTCTTTCATTTTTTTTTAGATTCTGAACGGAGTGAAGAATGTATTGATTTTACAATGATGTGTGTTTTTTTTTTTGTGTCTGTCGACACGATTTGGGGCAGTAAAAATGCTTCGATTGCCTTATGTAGCAACTTTTCTGAAAGGAAAGTGAATTTATTTGGTACTTTAGGGGGTCAAAAGTAAAAAATTTTTAATATTTTTTAAATGCGACGGGAAAAACCCTAAAAAAATTTGGGAAAAACGGGAGTTTTTACGCAAAACCAGTTTTCGACATAATCAAATTTTTTATTTTGCTATAACTCAAAAACTAATCGATGTAAATACTTGACATTTTCACTAAATGTTGAGATTAGCGTTCTCTATACACCGTTAAATTTTCAAAGTATTTTGACTTTTATTGAGCTATTTGTAGACAATTGAAATTTTTAATTTTTTTTAATTTTTTTTTTTTAAAATAACGATTAAATTTTTTTGGCTCCCCAGAAAATCTTGAAAATTTAATACAAGGTTTCTTATAAGTTGTTCCTTAACTGATAAAAAAAAATCTAAAATCGTAAGTCAAAATTTTTTTTTATAAGTGCTCAAAGATCCAATTTATACGAAATATGTAAAAATCACGATAATTTGCAAGTTATTTTGTAGATAAAAATTCATAAAATTTTTTCTGTTCATACTTAAGGTTCAAAATTTTAACACTAGGTTATCTATAAGCTACTCTTCAAAAATCTTTAAAAAAATTTCTACCGGACTTGGAGGAAAAAATTTTATTACTGTTTGAAATTTAAATATTTACGAAATTGCATAAAACAGCGATTTATTCTCAAACGATTTTAAATATTTGTTATAATTCAAAAAGTATAAGTCGCAGATTTTAAAAGCTGGTAAAAATTTCAAAAATTTTTGGGATTTTGATTTTTTTTAACTTAAATTTTTAAATTTCTATAATTTATTATTGATTTTAAATGGTGTTCTTTTCATAAAATCGATAGTTTTTGGTTTATCCGTCGAGTTCTTGTTAATATAGAGCAGGGATTCTTAAACTTTTATAAACAATGTTCCCTTTTTATCAATACATTTTTTTTGGGTACCCCTTCTTAATTACTAAACTAAAATATATATAAAAAAAATTAAAGACTTACATAGATTATAATTTCATTAAGATTAAGTTATTAAATACTAATTAAACTAATAATTACTAATTATTTTACTAATACAAATATAAAAAAAATTTAGTAGCGTTTATTTTCAAAGAAATTAATGAGATGGGTGAGCTTGTTTCTATTGGTACAGTTTATCAATATTGGGTTCTAATTTAGTTGAATACAATCTTAAATCATCTTCAACATTTAATTTATTTCTATATTTACATTTAACATAAGTTTAACTTGAAAAACCTCTTTCACATAAATAAGTGGTGGAAAATCCAACAAGAAATTTGACAGCAGTGCTAGACAGTTATTTTTGTTCCTTTCCAACACAGATCCAAAAATCTAACAATGTAATACCAGAATTTAAGAATTTGTTTTTCATCGTGGGATCACACGAGACTTCAATGAGCTGCTTCTTTTCAAAAATAGTCAGGTTAGTGTATGTAGTATCAACATCAAAGGAATCACGTATCCAATCATATTGTTTCTCCAAAGGCGGAAAATACTCTCTTATACGCAGTTGCGTAAACTGGGTGGTGCAAATGTGGCACTTATTAGATAATGATTAGATAATCATTGAAATTGTATACCTATATTTCATAATATATTATTTCGCGGTAATTTCATGAGTTATCGTACATAAACAAATTCTCGTATCCATATTATCAATATAAAAACCTATTATCTTGTCCCATCCACATCCAATCCCATTATTTAAAGAGAATCAAATTGATATTATAAGTGGATTAAGTGAAATATTTATGTCAGAAGAACCAACTGAAGATCTATTAAAATTAGTTAGTGATTCATATAACTTCAATACACATGACTTGAAGACAGAGTTGGAAATTTTTAATAGAATGTTTAACCAAAAATATGACAATACTTCTGTATCTGAAAAGAATTTTCAAGGGACATTTTTAAAACAGATGGTAAAATATTAAATTGTATTATTTGTGATAAAACTGTGCCCATAAAAAAACGTTTTGAGGTAGTACAGCATTTAAATACAAGCAAACATATTAACAAAAATATTAATTTAAAAGCCAAAATCTAAACAATCATTCATTAAAAACACATTAGAAAACAAAAATAAACATGCAAATTTTTCTCTAAATTTTAGTTCAAGCAATGTTAGAATCTGATATACCTTTATGGAAGTTAAATCATCCATAATTTAAAAATTTTTTAGAAAAATATATTCTTGACCAGACTACAATTCACAAAAATTATGTTTCTACAATTTATGAAAATAAAATTTCTTGTATTCGTTTGGAAATTGGTGATGGCTCAATTTAGGTTTCAATAAATGAGACCATGGACGTTGACGGTCGATATATTTGTAACGTCATAGTTGGTCTCCACGTAGACAATTATTCAAAACCGTATCTATTAATAAGTGAAGAATTTGAAAAATGTAATTTCTAAACTATTGGTAAAATATTTAATAATTCAATGCACCTATTATGGCCATCAGGAGTGAAGTACAATAAAGTATTATTTTTTGTTTATGAAACTGCACCATATATGGGTAAATCTGCGGATTCCTTGACTATGTTATTCTCAAATTTAATTAATTTAACATGTTTGGCACATGGAATTCGTAGAATTAGTGAATGTTTACGAAATTAATATTCTACTGTTGATAAATTAATAAAGACGGTTAAAAAGTATTTTTAAAAGCTCCCAGTCGAATTATCAAACAACGTGAACTATTCCCGGATTTACCTTTATCACCATAACCAATTATCACTAGATGGGGTACATGGTTAAATGCAGTAAAATACTATTCAAATAATTTTGATTCAATCAAATCTGTAAAATCAAATTTAGACGATGAGGCAGAACCAATAAAAAAACTAAAAGAATTGTTTGAAGACAAGCATATATAAAATGATTTAGATTATTTAAAAATCAATTTTTGTTTTCTCACCCAAGCTATTACTAATTTAGAAAAAAAACCATTATCTCTTGATGAAGGCTTAAAAATTAATTTAAATGTGAAAGATAAACTGTAAATGTAACGAGAGAGTAGCAGAATTGGTAAAAACTAAAATGGATTTTATACTGAAAAAAATAAGGGATTTATACACTTTTAAAAATGTATAGAACTATAAGCGGTGAATATGAAAATTAAAAAGAAGATATAGATAATAATTTAACTCCAGGACAAATCACATCATTTAAATATACACCAATAACCTCGTGTGATGTAGAAAGGAGTTTTAGTCAGCATAAATCTATTTTACGTTCGAATCGCCGATAGTTCGTATTTGAAAATTTGAAACAACACTTCATAGTAGCATGTAATAATAATATAATATAAACTAATATTTAATGTAAATGTCATTATATAAACCAGTGGTTCTCAACCTTTTTTGAAGGACGACACATTAATTTAGATTCATGAAAATGGCGACACACTTGAAACGACTGATGGATTTTCAAAACGTTAAAAATTATAAACTATTGTAAATAAACACATATATATCTTGGTATTTTAAAAGATAAATAAAATAATTTATTAACTTTAAATTAACTTAATTCAAATTTAAACAGTTCAAATAAAATACTATAGATAAGTACCATAAAAAACAATATTAGTTTATAAAGAAATTATTGTAATACTTGTGATCGGCAAACTAAACAAAGGTCTTCGAACTGTAGTTGAATGGTTGACAATCTTATGTCGTAATTTACTTTCAATATCTTTTAATGTAGGCTATTTTTTGCTTTTTGTTATTTATAATATCGAAAATGCTGATTCATTTATGCAATTTCATTTAAGTTAAATTATGTTGAAAAAGGAAATAAAATTTGTAATACTTTCTTGTTCGTTCCGGCATATTTGTTTTGCAGAAAAATCCAAAATGAATCGTTTTGAAACGTATACAATTTTGAAATTAACGTTGTATTTGATGATATTTTTAATAAATGAGATACAAATCAATAAAAAATGTTCATAATTGCTTTCTAATCTGTGTTTTTTTTATTATTTCATCATAATACAGTAACTATATCAAAAGCTACAATTTCAATTAATTATATTTTGGTGACACACACCACGGTAGTACGTGACACACTAGTGTGTCGCGACACACCGGTTGAGAACGACGGATATAAACTAATATTTAATGTAATAATAATAAATTATGAATTATGATAAATAATATTATTTTAAAAATAATAAAAATTTGTTTTTGCATAATTTGGTAAATAAAATGCATATTTTACAATTTTTTATTGCAAATAAATCCTAGCCCTAATTATAATTAATCGATCTACAAAATGTTCATTTAAACTAAATTTTATATTTAAATCATCAAATTGTATTAAATATTAGCTATGTATTATGAACATAAATATAGTATATCTTATAACAATACAAAAAAAAAAACGTTGTATAAGAATTTAATTTGAGAGTAAAACATAACTTTTGATAAACCCTTTTGGGACTCAACAATAGCCCCACGGGAATTTTTATTAGATTTTATAATATTATAAAAGTTTTAGTATAATAATCTAATTTTATGGATAACAAGTAATAACTGATAATCATTAACCAATTTTTACAAAATACAATTTTTAATTTGTCAATAAACTACTATTTTTACTTAAAAATGTATAGAAAAACTTTATGGTTAAGGTATAGAAATATAGAGATACATACAATAAAATGTATTTAATACATCAAGGATTTGAAAGCAAAAATAAATTGAAAAATTTCAATAAGCAATTTTAAAATTGCGAATTAAAAATTGATGTAGATGCAAATTTCAGTACAGATCAGTGTTATACCCAACTTGTTAACTCAAAAATCATAATTTAACGGAAAAAAATATCTGAGTTACAAATAATAAATAGAACAGTTACGTAGTGAAAAATATTTCTAAACGCAATAGCAAAAAAGTTAAATTATAAAATCGTTTTATCCAAAAACGTACAGTCGATTTTTTTTTTAACAGGGGTGAACGCAGGAAAATATTTCAGGGGGGGGGGGGGGGTTGAAAATCTAGAATGTTCATAAATATTATAATATTAATTTAGTATTACTCTTTATATTAGATACTTATAGTATATACAGTGTATATATAGTGTGTATCTAATTATCTTACTAAATTGTTTATAAAAAATAATTCAGAATATTAACTGTAGAAAATGTTGTGTTTGTTTTCTAAAATATTTTTATACAATTTCGGGGAGGGTTTAAACACTCAAAACCAGGGGCGTAGCCAAGGGGGGTGTTACAGGTGTAGTAACACCCCCCTTCCAGCAGAAGTATACTTATGTCTTATAAGATAAAGTTGCATCATTTACCGTTTATTTATCAAAACGAAAATAATAATAATTATTTCGATAACAATAATGTAAAGCAATAAAAAAGGACCCGACATTAATTATAATTTTAAACAGTTTTAGATTCTGAACGGAGTGATGGAATCTATTGGTTTTACAATGATGTGTGTTTTTTTTTTTTATTTTTTTTTTTTGTGTCTGACGACACCTTTTTTGGCAGTATAAATGCTTCGATTTGCTTATGTAACAACTTTTCTGAAAGGAAAGTGAATGTAGATGGTACTTTGGCTGGTCTAAAATCCAACTTTTTAATACTTTTTAAAAAAATCGAAAAAACGATAAAAAAATTACGAAAAAACTGGAAATTTTACCCAAAATCACGTTTTAACAAATTACATTTTTTTAAAATGCTCTAACTCAAAAACCAAAAATCGCAACAACTTAAAATTTTCACCAAATCTTTATTTTGAAGTTCTCTATACTTGGTTAAGTTTTCAAAGTATTTTGACATATTTTGACTTATTTATAGACAATTTAAATTTTCGATTTTTCTAAATTTTTCGTTTAAAAATAAAATATACTTATTACAATATTTATAAATAACATTGTATTATATTCTAGACAAACATATTATCTCCGTTCAGAATCGTTTTTCGTATACAATGATACCTATCATTGAATTCAAATTTAACAAATCCATTATAATGACCTATCCTATGAAGAGTCGCACTTCACCCCCAAGTGTACAGCAGAGCGAGGCCCATCCGGTTCTTTTTTTTTTCTTTTATTTATAATTATAATATATAAGATAAAAAATTTTAAATTTTAATAAGTTCTCATAAATCATTATCTATTCACTTGCAATGCGTTTTTACAAAAATATAGGTAAATGTATTAGTTTTATGCGTATAATTTTGTCAATTAATTTTAAATAACACCTCCCCTTTGAAATTCCTAGCTACGCGCCTGCTCAAAACACCCCCCTGCGTTCGCCACTGATTATAAATCATTATCAATTATTGGTACGCGTTAATACACGACTGTTTATTTATTATTCGTAGGTGTAGATAAGCAAAGATATTTAGACCATATACATATTAATATGTCTCTGATTTAGACAAGTGACGCACAGTTTCTCTGTCCAGAGTATTTGAGTATGGACAAAAAAAGTATTTCTATCCAACGGAGCCCTATTCAACGGAGTAAAACTATTATATAAACTTATTTTTCTTCTTTTTGTAATCTATTACCATTATATTCTTATTTTTGACAATGAACATAAAAAAATAATGTTTTGTTTTTTTTTACTTACTTACCTACAATTTGAAGAAATATTATAGATTGTATTATTTTAAGGTATATTCGATAATATTATGTGATCTAAGTAATATAAGTCGGTAAAAACATATTCATGATTGGTCATCATTGATTCAATTCATAATTAGTTAATGGTAAAGTATGGTAATTAATTTTTTTTTTTTATTAAAATTGGAGGAAATTGTTCCCATCATTTAAATTTGAAACAGCGTCAAAAACGACAAAAATGGTTGGTATGTAGGTATGCAGTAGGTAACAGCTATAAATACATTACCCCATTTATATACCGTAAAAATATTACTTCTATATTGATAAGAAATAAAAACAATTTAAAACACTATCTTATCAAATAAATGTTCAAATAAATAAAAACATTTATATAGTTAGATAACGATAATTATGATTCCTTTGGATTCGGTTCATTAATAAATAATAATATTTACGTGATATTAAAATTTTAATAGAAAAGTTTACCAAACAATTTTTCTACTATTTATTTGTAGATTATTTTCATAAATATCCTTATTATGTCTCTGGAAACGATTGAACGGGCTTTAGCAGAATTTTACTGCAATCAAAATATAGAAGTTCATAAAATGTTGTTAGAATTTCAAAACTCTGTAGACGCTTGGAATCTCGTATGGAATATGTTAGATACCTCAAAAGTAAGTTTTTTTTTATAACTATATAACTATCTAGTTTATCATTATATAATATAATCATTTTTCACATTGATGAAATCATGCTTGAATATAATTTCTTAATTTTATAGCCACACGAAATACAATTTTTTGGCGCCACTACTCTTCATATTAAAATTACTAAACAATGGTTGCAATTGAAACAATCAGATTATATGCTTCTTAGAGATAAAATAATGGACACTCTTATAAAATATTATAATTCAACGGGACCATCTAATGTAACAAACAAACTGTGTTATTGTGTAAGGAAAATATTTTATTTTTTTTATTCTTGTAGATATAAGTATCAAATTTACCTTTTTAGAATCTAAGATCAACAATTTAGATTCAACAGTTCTAAATTTGACAGATAGGTAGGGTTCTGAGAAACTTCTTGCTAGACTAATGTGCTGATATTTTATTGCTTTAGTTATATTAAGTTTTACTACAAATTATGCGTTATTGTTCGTTTTCAATATTTTATTATTGGTTAAATATATATTTATGACTTCTTATTTATGTTATTTTTATTAGGAGTTATATAGACTGATAAAAATAAATGATCAAATTATTACTCATCCTATAAAAGTACCTGTGACACCTACTTTTATGTATACTTTATAATTATTATAGGTCTATTGATTTTCCTTGGTCGTCAATATCTGCTTATAAAACTAAAAAGTTAAAATAAAATTTGAATTATTTATATAGTTTGTTCAATTTTTTTTTTTTTTTTAGTTTTATATTTATATTAATACACAATTATTTTTATTTAGCTTTGTGCTTATGTAGTTCGAACAGTACCAAATCATTGGCCAGATGCTATTCCACAATTAATGGAAACATTTAGAAATTCATTATCTCAATCATCAATAAATGTCAGTGTTATGATATTAGAAATTTTAATGGCATTACCTGAAGAGGTAAGATTTTTAAAAAATATATATTTTATGTTTAAATATCAAACAATTTCTTTTAGTTTGGGGCTACAACATTAACTAATATACGCCGAAACGAAGTGCGAAGTGAACTAGAAAAATCTTCATTACAAGGTTAATTAAAATTTATTGTAATGATTTCAATGTTTTTTTTGCAATTTTAACTGTTTTTGAACATTTATGTAGTTTTATCTATTGTGGATAGTATTCTTCAGAGTGAGAGCTTGGATCCAATTGTGATACACGCTTTAAAATGTGGTGCTTCTTGGTTAGATATAGGTTTTGATCTAATAAAATGCCATCGCCTGACTGATACATTTATATCTGTTATTTTAAACTCTGAAAGAAGTCAAGAGTAAGTTTTTTAATGTACCAAATATAATTAATAATTAATAATATTTAAAAGTTATTATACTTAATTCCAAGAATGTTCTTTTAGATGTATTCTGTTGGCTATTGATGCTTTAAAGTCATTATGTACACATCCTCGAACATCTGTATGTGAGGCTACTGTTTTTGAAGTTTTAAGCAAAGTTATCATACTTTCTGATAAATTGTTTCATTTAGAAATAACAGAAGAACCAGTTAGTAAAATTATCATAATTATATTTTAAGCAATAAAATAAAAAATAAAATTTTTATTTTTAGAATGTTGTAGTAGATAAACTTTTCGATCTCTTTTTGGGAATTGGTGATCAGCACTTTCGTCCAATGGTTCAAGGTCTTCTAAATGATAATACTAGAGAGTTGTGTACAAAATTTTTTAATTTGTATTTAACTTGCACAAATGCACCTGGATATTATCCTGTAAATGAAAACTATAGTGAAAAAACATTTACATTTTGGTTTTTATTACAAGTAAGCATTTTTACTTTTGATTGAATATTTATTTATTATTTATTTTTACAATTTCAGGATGATTTATTATCAAATTATTCTGGGCCAGATAATGCATTATTATCTATTGTTAAACCATTGTATATATCTTTAACTCAAGTATTATTAAAAAAAGTTGCATACCCAGACAATTTAGAATCATGGACTCCAGACGAAAGAGAATTGTTTCGATGTTATAGACAAGACATATCAGATACTTTTGTATGTATTTTATTGTTATAATTTATTATTTTAATTTTCTTTGGCATGAAAAATCCTAATTAATTTTATACTATTTATGTTCATTATTGAAATGTAATACAAAATATACCTGAAAAATAAAACAATTACAATTTAAAACTGTTTCAGACTTATTGTTACTTCATCTTACAGTCTGAAATGTTAGATGTGTTGTTAACAATTTATAAACAAGTTACCTGTGATGCAAAAACTGCGATTGCTCAGTGGCAAACTGTAGAAGCATGTTTATATGCTTTTACTGCAATAGCAGAACCCCTTCAAAATCATGATTCACACCCACATATAGAACAACTTATGTCATCTTTAGGGTCTTTACCTTATGAACAATTAGATAAAAAAGCTGCTGTTGCAGCTATGGATACTATAGGTACATATAATAAACTATAATAGTTATTTTATATTAGTTATATTTATATATTGTTTTTAGGAGCATATTATTATTGGATGGAAACACATCCAACTTATTTAAATTTGATTGTACCTCTTCTCATGATGGGCCTACACAATAGCAATATGTTTTCTTCTGCCTCTATTGCTCTTAGAGATATTGCAAAAGAATGCAAACAAACCATAGCTCCTTATAACGATGTTATATTAAATACCGCAATGGTATGTTTTTTTTTTTTAATTTTTATTAGATAATATTGATTTTTAAATGTCATTAGGTTGCATTGAAGCAAGTTAACAAGCTTAAAGAAGAACTTCGTCTAATCTATACTATAGGAGTTATTTTATCAGCTATGCCATTTCCAAAATGCAAACCATCCTTAGATATGTTCATTGATCCTAGCTTAGATGTTATGAGGACTATATTAAATATTGAGGTTTTTTTTAAGTGTAGTCATAAAATAATTCATCAATATATTTATATATATATATATATATATATATATATATATATATATAATTATAGGACAATACTGAATGTAATAAGCATAGACCTGAGTTACAAAAAAGGATTAAAGTTCTTGGTTCATTGGTATCCGCAATTGACCAAAAAAATACAGTTTACCATATAATAGAAACAACTACTCCTCTGCTTCAAATCATGGCGACAAAGTGTTTTATTGCTTGTCCTGAAGATATATTATATACTGTAAGTATATATTCATAAATTAGTAAGATTTAGTAACTTATTTTGGATTTTTTAAAAATGGCTAGAATTTATAATTTTTTTTTATAAATAATATTAAAGTATGTATTGTGTGTACAAATATATCTAAAGTGTAAACATATATTAAATATAATTCATTTTTAATTTAAAATAATGTATTTAGGGAGTTTGTGAGCTTTTCAGAACTGTGGTAACTAAACTGCAAGAAGACTGTTCAATGGCATTAACCATAATTATCGAAATTCTTATGATTGGGTTTAGAAAATCTCCACAGCCAGCTGGACTTTTGCTTTTTAAAGAAGTATATTAGTAATTCACTGAAATAATTAGAGAACCTTATCTAATGAATTTTTATATGGTTTTGTTTTTAGATAATATTAATGTTTGGACGACAGGAAAGATTTATTCCACTTATTAAGTCTACATATGAAGAAATTTGTATGAGAATTAAATTTATGTTTGAACAAGTACCTGCTGCTGATCATGTTGGTTTTGGAGATGTAATGGAATCTTATTTATCTCTTCAAGGACATATATTTAGGAAATCACAGACATTCGTAATTATAGATAATACAAATGTAGATTTTGCATTTGTTTTCAAAATAGGTATTATATTTTAAACATACACCTTAAAATATTATTTATGATTAAAAAATATATTATATTTATAGCATGTGAAGCTTTATGTGCTAACGAGATATATTTGGCAAAAGCTGCCACATTTTTTTTAACTACATTTATTACTATTAGCAGAGAAAAAAGACCATTATTTAAAGTTATTGAAGATAACGGTCAATTCCTTGTTTTGAAAATAATATGTATTATAAGTAAGTTATTAGTGTATTATAATTTATAAATGCATCACACATTTATTATTAAAATAATTTATACTTTGAAACTTCTTTTTACAGAAGGTGATGCAGTTAAAACAAATTTAGATACAATGTGTGAAGTTTTGTTACTGTTGAACAAAAAATATAGTGATAATTTACGAGTATGGTTTCATGATATAATAGTAGTACAGAATATATTATTACCCAATGTAACCGAAGATATGAAATCTAAATTTTTCAAAAGAGTACTTAGGTTGTATTTTTAATGAACATGCACATATAACTAGCTAGATATTTCAAAAAACTAGAATTTTTAGGTCTTTTAATTTTTCCAGGGAAAAAACCAACAGAAAAGCTTTACAAGATGCTGTGAAAGAATTTTCCTTTATATGTAGAGGATTAATCGAAGTAGATCCTTACACTGAATCATAAAAAAATAAAAATATTTTGTATAAAAAAGGTAATTATTATTATTAAAAGTGCAGCATAAATTTATATAATATTTATTTAGTATAAATTTCATCATCTGATGATGATATATTAGCTAAATCTTCTACTTCTTCATATTCCTTGCCATCTTCTATGCCAGCAAAAGTTTCAAGTAATTCCCTCTTTTTATAATCTAGTATCAGATTTTGAATATCTTGATCAGTTGGCACAGGTGGTGGATGAATATAACGAGAACTACTAAACATAGTTGAAATATCTTCATCATCACTATCAACTTCTTCAAAAGCCTTTAATAAAAATTATTATTTAAAAATAATTAATATATTGATGCAAGACAAAATAAACTGTATTATACTTACAGACTCCATTTCATCACGAATCACTGCTTTTTGACCTAATGCTTCCAACACTAAATAGAAGTAAAAATAAATTTTATCTTATTTTTTTAAAAATTCAATATTTTTAGTCATAACTAAACATACTTTTCTTTTCTTTTTTAATTTCCATAGCTAATAAAAGACCATCTTCTTCATCCATGTATCCATAATAATCTGCGTCTATATTTTTCATAAGTTCAGCTCTTGTACGACGAGGTGGTGGAGGAGGTTCATGTTCAAAAAGTTCTCTAACACCAGGTAGATCTTTAGCAGCTCCAAAATATTTGTATCCTCTATTACCAGGTACTTCTCTACCTTCATGGTCAAGCATTCTTGGCCCCATTCTTAAAAAATCTGGACCGCCAAGTTCGCGTATTTGATATTCCCAATGTTTTTTTTCACGTAATAATTTATTTATTTCATCATTAAGATCACGTAATCTAAATTCTCCCAATCCAGCTAAAATATTATAAAATATTAATACTCAGTAAAGTTTAATAGTTAATTTTTGTATACCATTTTGAATTTGTGCAACTTTTTTGGATATTTCTCTTATAATTTGAACTCTCCATTTTTCAGCTGCCTTTAAATCTGTACATTCAGTAGCCAAGTATGGTCGTCGTTCTTCCTTGCCACCGTGTTCCTTCACTTGAGCTGCTCTCCAACGAGCCAGTGTAGTCCTAAAAAATATTATAAGTACAAGAAATTATAAATATGTGTAAATATTCTCATTTGTCCTAATGTGTTTACACAAAATAGATTTAATTATTTTTTCTGTGATCTATTAGTTTTAATTTGTATAAATTAACTACAAAGAGTAATTCTACTAAGGAATGAGTGTTATTATTACTATATACACCTTCAATTATTGTACGTTTGTACTCAGTAATATATACATTTGAAATACATTCAAAAATATTTCAAAATCACAAAATTATATACTGTTATGTTTGATAATGTTTCATACACATATCATGAAAAAACTTACATTGCTTTCTCTGCATTTCTGGCCATGGCGGTTTCTGATTTTTGACAATAACAGCATGAGTTATTAACTTATTAGACCTACAAATGTATATTTGTTTGGTTAACTGGTACGAATCGTACCGGTATCACAATTTCAGTACACAATCAATGTTGCCAGAAAAGTTTTGTGCGATAACCGCACAATGAAAGCAAGTTTACCGTACAGCAAAAGTGATAAGAAATACCGTATATTACCGTACAAAATATGTAATAAGATGATACGTTTGTTCTATGATACTCATAAATAATGATGTTTGGATACGGATGTTCATGTTAGTAAACAATAATAACACACGATAGTAAATAATAATATATTTTATATGAAGAATGACTATTTATATATTATTTCCATATAAACTATTTTAAAATATCAGAGTACCGTATAGTTCAGTACGGTTACAATGTTCACACTGTACACCTTACGGAAGTTAAAATAACCGTAATGTACGGTACAAACCGTACATCTGGCAACATTGTGCACAACATGAAAATTTATATTTTAATTCATGTTCATGCATTCATTGTACATAAGTAGTGCCAATGTACGGATGAGAAATGCGTTATCTCCAATCTAACAAATCATCGATCATAATTAAATATGATAACAGTAATTCACCAAAACGCTATTAACTGCAGCTCATGAAGTATTACTTTATGCTGCAGCAGCTGCTTGGCTTTAAACAAACGATTTTTAGCAATATTGTATGTATTAATGAAGAATAATATTCATCATTCGAGCATCCAACATGAATTTTCATTATTCTGAGATCACAAATTAATTTATTCATGCCTGTGATTCGATCTTCGTTTAATAACAACTATTAGAAAACAACAAGTATACACAACCGCGGTCACGGTTAGGACCTATTCAACAGCTGATGTTGGCGACACTGATGAAAAGTTAATTTAATGCGAATAATGAATCACAAACCGTGTAGTGGATCATAAGCAGAAAACTGTGCCGGCAAAATTGTATGAAGAAAATTTGTATTTGCGCCTAACGTTAGATGAACTAAATATATGAACATGACAATTAAATTACGTATTTTGTGCTATATGACCAACAAATAATAATATCAATACCGATAACACACGGAAATAGCTTTTGGAAAATCATTCTTTCTTAAATGACATAGCAAATTGACAATACAATATTGTTAAATATTTATAACTCAGCAAAAAACACAATAAATGTAATAGCTGCTAAATGGGTGGCACAACTTTTTGTTTGAGGCACTGAATATATTAAAAACCCAGGGTATACGTCGATGGTGTATGCCGAGCAACGCCTACTATAGAATGATGAAACAAAGGGGTGATCTCGATTTAGGGGATAAATATTATTTGCACAAGTGTCGGCTGGTACCGGCAAGTGGTACGGAGCGGCGAGTGATTATTATCGACTTTTTCGCCGGTGACGGCGGCGTTGTTGTCCGATCGGACGGTGCTGCCAACCAATGCAGATCCTTGATGAATGGTAATAGTGGGTGGTGATCGGGGTGGTCGCGGGAACGACTGCCATTGGTCCACCGAACCGGGTACGATGTTTTTTCTCTTTGTCCGACCGGCTATAACGTATTTACGCGTAGCACCTCTCTTCCCCGCCTTACCAACAGTGTACACACACACACGAACGATCGTCGTTCCCGGTCGTTCCGTACGCACACCTAGCGCGCCAAATTCTCATCGTATTTTTTTTTCTCTTATCGTTACGTTCGCCGCGCTACGTACAACAACACAATCCACATGCACACACACATATACACATATACATATACATACACACACACACACACTCACACCCATGAACGATAATTTCTTCAAACGCGCGCGCACCCGGGTTTTCGCGTTTATCGAGTAAGATCAAAAATATTAAACGATAACAAACAAAAATAAAACCGTGTGCCGCCACCGCCGTCGTGTTGCGCGCGCTTGTGTTGAGTGATCGTCGATTTTGCGTCCGTCCAGCAGCCAGAGCGAAAATCACTGACAGCCGTCTACCGTGCATCGCGCGCGCTTTTTTTTTCCCCCCGGGTGTGCGTGTCGTTTCGTTGCCGTACGCGCCGCGGAGGAAGAGGATCGCGACTGCCGGCCGGAGATAGCACAAGCCGACGACAAAAATATTTATCGTGCTTAGCGCACGTTAACCCACACGTTCGCCACGGCACGCCGTAAAAATTTCGTGACACAGGTGAGTGGATATAATTTTCGTAGTAAGCTTTACGCCGCCGACAACGTTTATTTATCTTTTGTTGTACGGGCAGAACGTTATGGTCGCTTATCCGGCTAGAAAATCGCGCGCGGCCTTACGTCTGGTCGCCGGTCGCCGGGTCCCGCGCTCCGCCGGTAGATAAAAAATTACAAGGTCATACCCGGGGTCCCGCCATAATGGATCGCGTAAGCCGCTGGTTTCCATGGCGACCGGCTTTGACGGCGGCCACCGGTCCCACCACGACCACCGTGCATATATTAACAACAATAATAATAATAACAACAACAACAACAACACCACGGCTTCAGGATATCGTATGAATGTTGTCTGCACCATTCGTTTTATTATTTTCTCTACCACATGCGTATGCGCGCGTTGGTATAATATTATCATCGGCGTCTACGGTCCCGGCCCGCTGCTCATGTCCGTCATCATGTCGTGTTATACCTATATACGTGTGTGTGCGTGCGCGCTCTTACGTTCAATGTCAGCCCAGAAACAAAAGAATAGCACGTGGTGTTCGGCGATAGTATACATTTCTAATAATAAAATTACCTGTTCGGTATTTTGGTTTTTTTTTTTATTTATACCATCAACCGATTGAAGGTTGTTTATTTCTAGAAGAGAATGCCATGCTCTTCGGTACGGCCGCAAGACTAGTGTCCGCGCCGTTTACATTGATAATTCATTACGATGCGACGGCTTGAGTTTCTTTGTTATAGAAAGTCCTCTAGAACCGTTTTTTACGAGACCGTAGTAGTAGTAGTATTATTACTACGTTGGAAACGGGTTCAAGGTCCATTCACCTCACTATATTGTCAGTGTCCGTGCTTAACGTTTCTCCGCGATACGAAGATACTGAAATAAAGAATGGACAATGTTTCCACGGTGAAAAGGGTAAATCGTTGGTGCGGCCACAATTTTCCCCTCCAAACCCTTGGTCTAAATTGTTTTTTTTTTTCCTATTTTCCTGCCGACCAACCATCTTCTCTAGGTAGCGTTTCCCGTGTTATTTTCTTGTGTTTTACTAGTTTTATTTAAAAAAAATTTTAAATTAAAAATTTTAACATCGTTAGCGCTTGCCAATTTTTCTATATTATTCCCTAAGTATTGATATCTGCGCGGTATTTACTATAGATAATTTCAGTATCTGAACTATATTACAACGTGTACTTTTATCGTTTCTTATTGTTTCCACCTATGGCGTTGATACACGTTTTCGTTTTTTATAGTTTCTTTTTACTAATATTCTATCTCTCTTTTGCAACGGATTGTGTTTACTTTATACGATTTGAATATACAACGTGTTAAAAATATCGTTGAGTTACCATCCGGTGAAAGAGAACACGTGCATTATACAAATAATATATTAATTACAATTTCCAAGTTAACAGTCTACATCTGCCACGCACTATTATGGTTAATACTCGAAATGTGATATTATATAATTATATATGCCAAATATATAATTATAGATTTATGTCCGTTGCGTTTATTTTCTCAATAGCCGTTGATAAGTCATGAATCGCAAGCATTAAATACGAATGAATGAAATGCATGGTTATTGCTGTCTCGGGCCAATTATATTTTGAGTTTTCTATATATAATTAACTAACCGTCAATGAATATACGATAACATTATAATAATCTATTGGCTTTAATTTAATTTCACTAAAAGCCATTTATAATTTTATAAGAATTGTATAATATAATTATTGAGATTTTTATTTATAATAACTTGCTATAAATATGCTGTTATATATACAGTATATATATATATATATATATTGTTACACATTATTTAATTGCCCAATCATTAATATATATTTATATATTTATATAAACAGATTTCTAAAAATAGTTTACAAAGGAATGAAATACTGATATTTGTTATTATTCTCTACATTTTAATATTCAAATTGTTGTAGTATACTTAAATTGTATAAATTGTATTACATTATTTAATTATACCTCGAAGGTACCAATAATTTTCAGAACACGCCGTGTATCCACACTACCTGTAATGGCATAATATTTAGTAGAAGTGCATTCTTTATCGTCCATTAAAATATTGTATTTATATTTAATATTATATCATGTAATTAATATTTATATAAAAAAATAGAACCAATATTGATATTTAAATTAAAAAGGAAAACTCATATTTTACCAACAAATTAACAAAACATATGTTTCATTCCTGAATCAAATTTTAAACAGTTTTTTTAAAGAACATAATACGTAATGTGTGTTAAAACATAAGAGTTGTTCACCAGCCCTCTTAAATAACGCTTATATTGATTTTTACTACTTAGATACTGGCTCTATCTTTCCACTGTGTACTATACTAATCAAAATAACGTCAAAACTATTTAAATTTCAATATTATTTTATGTTATAAAATTAAATTATTTTTACTTTTTGAACCCGTTTTTTTTTTTTTTTTTTTTACCTCGGCAATGATAATGATTTGTTATTTAAACATTAAGTTTCAACTTTTACAAAATATATCTAAATACCTATTAATATTTGTTTTCAGATAAATCAGTCAAACTAGCAAAATGGATCTTGGTATGTTAGATAGTCTTACATTCTATCAAGATTGTATAGACTTTGATATGAAAAGTGATTATGATAGAGTACTATCCAATAGTAGCTTCAACTATGATGATTCATTGTCTTTCAATGATGACAATATGATGTCAATTATGGATCCACTCAATTCTGGCCTGTGGCTCAATTCTAATTCTGATTCTCATCATTTAGACTTTGTAGAGGGTGGCTTAGAATCTGCTATCATGGTGAATCCAAATTCAGTGATACCATCATCAGCAGAAGCAGAAAAGAATATTAAAGATGAACCTATTGACACTTTTGAGCCCCCTATAACTATTGAGCATTCTCTGAATATTAAAGAAGAGGAAGGTTATTGGAATGAACCTGAATTAAAACCTGAAGTTAAACAAATTATGAAGTTGCCTGAAATTATGCCTGAATCTATAAGTATTAAATCAGAGAAAATGCCATTAGAGATTAAGAAAGTGGAAGAACTAAAACCTATACCCAAAGCTATTAGACTTTCTGATTTGTTGAGTCAAACAACAACTAATGGATTCCAAAAAACAGAATTGATGACTGTACGTGTAACAATGCCATCAACACTACCTACAATGAAAACTACTATTACTTCAAGACCCGTTCCCATTTCTTTTGTTAATAATACCATTGCTGGACATTACAAGATTGTTAGGCCCAAACAGCAAATTAAACCAATACAATCCAGAATTAATACCAACAGAATTAATGATCACTTAGGCTTATATCCAAGGCCTACTTATTCTTACTCTTGCTTAATTGCCATGGCATTAAAAAATTCAAGTACTGGATCCCTACCAGTTTCAGAGATATACAATTTTATGTGGTAAGTTAAACAACTTACCTATAAAGAAAGAAAAAAAATTACATTTATACTTAAGTAATTTGATTAATGTTTTATTTTATTTTTTTTAGCAAACATTTTCCATATTTTAAGACTGCAAGTAGTGGATGGAAGAATTCTGTTCGTCACAACCTTAGTTTAAATAAATGCTTTGAAAAGATTGAAAAACCAATCGGTAGTACAGGTGCACCAAGAAAAGGTTGTTTGTGGACCATGAATCCAACAAAAATAGCTAAAATGGATGATGAGATGCAAAAA
Organism: Sipha maydis; assembly: GCA_034509805.1. Classification (NCBI taxonomy): domain Eukaryota; kingdom Metazoa; phylum Arthropoda; class Insecta; order Hemiptera; family Aphididae; genus Sipha; species Sipha maydis. The sequence goes on along the minus strand of JASXSY010001426.1, from coordinate 38,332 downwards.
TGGTCTCGTAAAGATCCTTCAGCAATTAGGCGAGCAATGCTAAATCCAGGTAACTACAAATAAGAATATTTCTAAAATGAATTGTTAAAACATATTTGAACTATAAATGATGATTTAGAACATTTGGATGCATTGGAACGCGGTGAAATGAACGAGAGTTATGATCGTCGTGATAGTTACTACTTCGATGAGGAAGAGGAAGAAGAAGAAGAAGAAGAAATCATCAGTCAAGAAATGACATCAGAAGAAGAAGATAGGATCACTGATGTTGAAGAGGAATCAGACAATGAGTCAAGAAATGATAAGGATGATTCACCATATCAATTAATTACCTTTGGCCTAGATGATTTAGCTAATCTTAATGATCTTGGCAATGATGTAAGTAATAAACATTTCATATACAGTAAACCAATGGCGCTGGGTTTTCCAATTTTCATGGGATGCCCAAAATCCTAAACTGATTTAAGTAGGTAATAAGCAAAAAAAGAAAAAACATAACATACTCGTGCCTATAGAATATCGTTATCGTCGCAATCGTCGTCGACGGACAGCAACGACACTATCAAAATAGCTAAAAACCCAAAACATATATGTTACAGGTAGAGTTCGAAAATGGGTAATGTGTATATTATTCAGGTAAAGTACATGTTATCCATATGAATAGTATAATGTATACATTTTCCATTTTAAATATGCGCAATTTGTACATTATTCAGTATGTTATGAATAATTTATGAAGTAGAAAAAAAACTAAATCATATTAATCCAAAAGCAATTTATTTATTAAAAAAATTTGTCATTGTTAAATTATGATTTTATATATGAATAAATTTAAAAATTAAATATGGTTATTTATTGGAACAGATCAAATCTGAGTAACATTTGGAGTTGCCAAGTATCCCCCCAGATTTAAATTTATTTGTACATGTTTCAAAACTATGATCATTAAAAATATATTGTTCATAAGCTATTTTACACAAAAAAATGTTTAGCCAATACTTCTAAAATATTAATTAATGGTTTATTGTGATTTATTCGATATTTTTTTGGTTAATTTTACGTTTCTTATTTCGGATAATATGTCATATTTTGATTCCGTTAAGACACCGAATTCTCATTATTTTCATTAATTAATTTTTTAAAAATCTCATAAAATTTCAATTTTTAAAGAGACACTTTTATAAATTAAATAATTAAACTTTAATAAGCCAAATGAGTGAACTCAAAAACTGGTGGCACCATACCGAAGTTAAAAATTGCTATTTACAATATGAGTGCATACGTTTTATCAAAGTGTGCAATTGATATTTTATCGTATTTTATTTTGTCAAAACACTTTATCCGATCAAAAATAGATAATGTACAAAATAAAAATTTTACAAATTATATTTTTACTTTATCCAACAGGCATAGGTTGTGTTCACATTACTTTATTTTTGTACTTTACCCGTAACATATATATATATATATATATATATATAGGTAATTGAAAATGATAATTTATATTTATATTTCTAAACATGTGTAATATTAAGGTATTAAATATTAATTTCATGGAGTGCTCTGCACCCCATGAAATGAACCATGGGGTGCTCGGACACCCAACACCCCAATACTCGGCGCCCATGCAGTAGACTCTCGGTATCTCCAGTTATCCAGCAATATTTTTTTTCTTAACATTTTGTGTAAAAGCATCATTTGAAATAAAAAAAACAAAAATAAATTGATTATTTATATATATATTAAACTGTACCATCAAAAGATAAATTTACAGTACGTCATAACTTAGTATGTATGTATGTATGTATTATTTATAAGTTTTAAGAAAATAAATGATGGTTTTCTAATAAGTAAAGATGTGTTTTATGTGAAACTCCATTTATCCAGAATTTTCGTTAATCCAACAATCCTCTGGTCTGATATCTGTCGGATTATCGAGAGTCCACTATATTATAACTGTAGAAACAAATTGTTTAATTCATATATTTAAATATATGTATAAAATCTACAAAAAACTAATTATATTTTAGATTGATGATGACGAAGAGATAGAAGAAAGTTCTAATGATGGAAGCTTTGGCATTGAAGCATCAGAGTACAAGACAAATTTTGATGATTTGATATCTGTTCAAGATATGCCTATGACATATGTTGTTCAGCCACCAAATAAGACTGTAGTTAACAATAAACGGCCTTATCCACAACCTGTGTTTAAGGGTAGTTATGTGTTAACTAAAAATGTAACATCGAGTGTTCCAAGCCCAAAACGTAAATTTATAACTAGGCCTATATCAATATTAAGAAACATTTAATAGAAATAGATAATGTAATATAAAAGTAACTACAGGCTCTAACTTATTATAAAATTGGTAACATGCACTAAGTTTGTTGTGATTTCCCAAGACTTAATACTTATTTAAATATTAATTTGGTATTTTAAAGTCTGAATAGTCAAAATGTTGTCTTAAGTATTTAAATGTATATTTACTATTTAATTTTGCGAAATTTTTCTCATTATAGTCGCAAATAGTTTGTTAAACACTTCCACACCATATGTATGTCACATTATATACATATGGGAGTTGAAGAATTTTCTGTATGTAAGTGTTTAAGTATATTAGACTGGTAAAAATGTATTACAAGTTTTACTTTTTATAACTTATTTTAATATTTTATCTGATATTTTCAAGGAAGTATATAAATCACGTTAAATTATATTTATTACCAATTTATAAAATATTTAATTTTGATGATTTATTTTATAAATTTGTTTTATCTTTAGTAGCTTTTATTATGTATGCAATATATATACACATATTGTTTATGTTTGGTTTAACAATTATTTACCTAATTCTTTTTAAATACATTTTATATAACTGTAATGTTATTATTAGTTTTAATTATTGATTATGCTAATAATAATTAAACTTGTTATGTAATTAAAACAAAATTATTATTTTTAATATATAAATCTTGATTTTGATACTTCCTGTACATAAATATCAATTCCTACTATAGTTCTTACTATTTAATTTTACCAATATTGTAGTATAATTTTGTGATTAATATTTAAACTTTGAAATAAAATTCCAGTCATTTAAAATTTTATTTCAATTTTTGTACTAAATTAATGTTAACAAAACATTTAATTAGCTTAATTTATATTATATTTTATCAAGATCAGAGAAAATAGTATTTTACATTTTACTATGAATACAATTGGTAAATATTTTGACTATTCAGATTCTAAATTGTTATTAATTTAAATAGCAATTATTCAACAATTTATGTTGATGTTGTCTACCATTTAATGTATTAACTTAATGTTTAATATATACGTTTGGAATTATAACAATGCAACAAAATATTAGTGTAGAATTAAGTCTTACTCAAAATTTGAAAATGTTTTGTTTATATCCTAATGGGTAATTTTATTTGCATTTATCGACAGTGAGATTAAATCTATCAACAATTAATATTATTTAGTAAATATGTGTTTGTTATTTTAATTACGTTTTGTAAAATTGGGTTTTATGTTGTTTGTCGTTGTCTACCCTAATTTTTGCTATTTATACTATTAATAAAAGTAAACTCCATTTAAATAATCCTATACCATTAGGTAGTGTGTGTTATCCTGTTTTAGTAAATAATAACGTGACTAATTTGAGTACCAATACATACATTATGTGTTTTTCAATCGATAAAATATTTGTATGTATATATATTTATGTACATCTTTTTTCTATATATATTTTTTTTTAAAGTTTTTACTTAAACATTTGGTTAGCTATAAGGAATCAGTTAACCTACAACAAATTTGGTGTGTTTATTAGGAATTAAATTATAAGATAAATGTCAATAAATTAAGCATTATAGTTAATTTAAATGTAATTATAAGTAATAATAATGAAATAGCATATTCAATATTGGAATTATTGTAGTATTGTATATAAATTAAAAAGTCTGCAGCCATCGGTCAGATGTGTACCAGAGTACAAATTGCATTTATATTGTTTAATTTTATTTATTTATGAATACGCATATATATTTGTACTTTTCTTGCTTAAAATTGTATCTGTCCGATGTGTCAAATTTATTGAAAAATAAATGTCTTACTAATAACTTGTATTTTATTTCAAAAACTATATATTATGAACATTCTACAACATATTTACATGGTAATCTTACAAAATGTATACGAGAAAACATTGTAAGGTAATTTTCACTTTTTAAAATACTTAAGGTATTTAGTCCTGTCAAATGAGTCATCTAATTCCTCAACAATTTTCACTTTTTGTTTTGGTTTTCTTGCTTCAAGTCTATGTTTACGTTCCTCTTCAGAAACTAAGTTTATATCTAAAGGTAACTAAAAGGAAAATGTAAAAATATTTAAACTGTAAATACTTAATAATGTTAAAATATATGTATATAATAATATTCACTTTGATAATCATACGAGGGTCAGTGAATCTAACAGTAAAACTGGATCCATCAGGCTGAACAATTTTAGTGTAATAGTGTTGTGGATAAATATTTCGATGAATTTTGGTAATAGCAGCTGTGTTACTGCTAAAACTACGGATAAATCTAAAAAACAATTTAAAAAAAATATTTAAAATATATAAAATCAAAATTTTAAATTATTTAAAATAAATACTTTTTATGAATATATCTCATACGTACAGAAAAAATAACTTCTTTAAGCTAATAAAATCACTAGATTTTTTTTCATAATTTATATAATTGTAATTAATTATAATATTATACATGTTCAAGCAAAGTATGTTGTTCAAACATATTTTTGACAATATGCAATTTTTAAATTGTACTATATTTAAACTGGGTGTACTTTTTTTTTTTTAAATTTTAGTTAATGCACCTTTGAACAAAATCATTTTATTTCTAAGTTTGTAACTAATATATTTAGAAACTTAAATTTTTTATAATGATTTATTTAAATTTAATATACCTAAAAATAAGTTAAAAATTTGAGTTGACTATAGCACATGATAAAGATTTTTATCTTTTATGTAATATTGTTATGTAAATACCAAAATAGTAATTTTTGAACATGCTTTGTGTAAAGGGGACAATATCTTACAAAACCTAGATTAAAGGTTGGAGAATGACTACTACTCTTTATCATTGGGTAGATATAATTAAAAACTTATTGTTATGAACATACATAAATGTAGGTCCTTACGATTACCATTATATGGGGGGAGGGAGGGACCACATATAGTAAGAAATATTAGAATAACTCTAATAATAATAATAATAATATATATATATAGTAATAATAGATAGTCCAGTGTTGAGCATGCAGTAGTAATTAAAACAAGTGAAAAATATGAAATCGCATATTACTAGACAAATTCTAAAGTATGACAGTGATGAAAAAACATAAAAAGTAGTTTACACGAGATTAAGGTATATAAGGGGGTTCCGAACAGACTTATCATATATGTTTAAGTCCAATCATAGCAATCTTATAGTAATTCATAGCGTCTTCACGCCAGTTAACTTAATAAATTAAATGTTTTTGACTTAGAATTATTTAGAATCACATAATAATAATTTTTTTATAATATAACTTTTATTATATATATTAAATATATTTTATAATAAATAATTAATAATTAATAAATTTAAATTTGATTATTATTTAAAACATCCTTCTACGCTCATCCAACACAACTGTTGAACTGACAGTATGGAAAATTATATTCAGCTTCCAATAAAAGAAATATATATAACTACAAAATTAAAAACTAAGTAACCCTAGGGAGTTGTCTAAATATTTTTAGTATGTTTTTTTTATAATAAATCTAATTTTTACACATCAGCCAAAAATCTATAGTGAACATTTTTATTAAAAGCACCAGTCTTTAACTTCAACTAAGAATCTGATCTAGAAAATCTTATTTGTTAAATACATTGTTTTTATAATGTAACTGTTGCGGAATGAAAAAAAGAAAAATTACACATTTCATTAGTTAAATATTAAATAAAATCATCAAATTTTATGAGGAAAAACAAAATATTATGATTTTGATTACACATAATAATCTAGCAATTATTACCACAGAATATTTACTGTACTTCAATACTCAAATCAGATGTCCGCTAAAATTAAATTCAGGCAAAATAATAGAATAAAATAGTTATCACACACGGGACGGGATTAAACCTACAGAGGCTTGTAAGCAGTCTAATTTCAGGAAGAAATAGACACCTTGAGCCCAAACGAATAATATTTTATACCACCTGATGTCCAGGCCACACATGCAACAAAAAACCGCTCGCACTTTAATTTTCAACAGCATTACCTAGTCGTACGCGTCTATCAACTGTACTCGAAACCTAACGCTTTGAACACGAAAATCAAAAAACCCGCGTGGTATGACCGAACAATTTATTCAGACACAACAAGTCTTTCCGTAACTGAGAGAATGACACAACGAACGTCGTTGGTCGAGAAACACTATGCCAATAATCTTCGTAAACACGCGGCGACGAATTTGTGACGGCCGATATTAACAACAGATCAATTATTTACCTGCTAGTGTTCAACATAATATTGATGAAAAGTTCCGACTTCACTCCGTAACGAAACTTAAATGCCAATTGTAAGTAAAAAATGAATCTCAATTCACAGTCCAGTCGAACGGTTCGAATGAGTAATAATAATAATAAATGATAACTGAAAATACTATCACAAAACAATAATCATTCGTTCCCACCATAGAGTAATATTAGTTTATATGTCTATGGTAATATTACTTTATGGTTACCACAAACTTCTAGGGCTTGGGTCAGTTCTCCTCATTGATAAGAAATAAAAATCAAATTTCCAAATTCATTAATGCCAACGTTGAAAAAAAAATTCTCACAACAAAAATATTCCTGAATTTCAAATTTATTTATTTTCAAAATCATATTTATTTATTTTCAAATTCAAATTTGAAAACTAATATTTTTGAAAAGATTAAAAACAGGTCTGTTGTATTGTTCCGTATATAAATGGTCATAAAATATTATAGCTTGAAACTTAATAGTTTGTAATAAATTAGGTACATACGAGGTAAAAATAAATGATTGTCATCATTTTAATTTTAAAACCTATATACCTAAGGCAACAATAACGGTGATCGAGCAGTTGCGGAAAACGATAAGTTTTTATCTAAGTAAATTGTGTATTTTATTGTGAGACTTTGAAGTTATTATTATCTAATTTGGTTTTAAACTATAAAATATTGGTTTTTAATTTTTTTCCTAGTAAATTGGGAGTATCAAATCCTATAATCCTATAGTGTGTATACTGAAGCATTTGTGAACACTTTTGTAAAGTAACAAGATGTTTCTGTACTTTTCAGTAAAACCGTTAAATACATTAAATACATAAACACAGGGTTGCTAAATTCTTTGGCGTCAAATTCCTAGCAGTAAAAATTTTGATTCCGAACAGTTGGTATATTATTATAAAATGTTCTCTTATCATTTTTATTTCTTATCAATGAGGAGAACTGACCCAAGCCCCAAACTTCTATGCTATCTAGATAAAACAACTTTGTTATCACGTGAAGCTTTACTAACGGCAACGCCATATTCTCGGTCGGTACAATAATTTTTTGTCACGTTTTATATTATATTTTTTCAATTTTGTACATTTTGCTACATTATTTACATATTTAATAATTTTAATAAATATTTTTGTGACTATACATTTCTCAATCATACAACAACCAATAGCTGTTGTTAAGTAGTTTATTACATATTTTATTATAAGTATTTTATCTAGTATAAATATGTTAGAATCTAACATATTCAAAGTTACCAACTAGAAAAGTAATCCAAGGATAGCTTTAAAAATACCGAAATGTAGATTAACAGCTAATACAAAACATAAATATGGTATTCTTTAGTTAATACTAATTTTTTAATTGTTAATAATATAAGTATATTATATTATCTTCATTATAAGACAATGAAGAGTATGAACGATGATGATGATGTAGTGTTAGAAAAAGTTAACGAATTTCAATATCTAAGATCCACGTTAAGTGTGAAATTTGATTGTTCAAGAGATTGTAATAAAAATAACAAAGGCAAAATAACAGCATTCCCACTGTTTCTCAAATCAAAATAATTTTATTTCCAAAGAAAATGAAAGCTAAGTTGTAAATGACAATAAGACCTACATTAACCTACGAAGTGAAACCTGGATAACCACTAGAAATATAAAAAGAAAATTGAGGATGTTTTAAAACAATGTCTGTTTAAGATAACAGAACCGGCGCGCGGAGAAAAAAATTTAATAGGGAGCTAAAAAATGAATTTGGATTGACATCAATCAGTAGCTTCATAAGTGGCCAGCAAATACAAAGGCTTGATCACATAATGTATAGAAATAAAGAAGATATGGTTAGAGTAATACTAGAATGGAGGCCTCATGGATGACCTAGTAAAAGATAAATGGATACAGTAGATGAAAACCTCAAGAAAATAGGAGTAAAAGAATGGAAAAAAATAGTTCATAACCGGAAAGTGGTGATAGATTGTGATGGCAGCAAAAACTCTTAAAGAGTAATAAATGCCAGTAGATTATACATCTTAAAAAAATATTATCCAATAATAGTTGAAATAACAATCTAAGTTACATACGGTTATCATAATCTATAAACACACAATATTTATTAACTAATATTTTTATATTGTCTATGAGGAGATTACTATAACAATTTTGTTCACTGGTCTAAAAACAGGATTTTAAAATACCTTCAAAATCATAAATTAATTCAAACATTTTGGAATAACATTTGTGAGGTTTCAGATGTAATAGGTAATATTTCTAGTTCATTTAGGAATTATGTCTAACACACATTTATTAATATAATCGGATATTTTCAATTTAAATGACATGAATAAAAAATATAATGAAAGGAGGATCTGACCAATGAATAATTAATAATTTATGATCATTAATAAGCAAATAATAAACCAAAATGATACGTAATATTGAGTATAACACATGATTTTGAATTTTTTTTTTTAAGTTTGTTTAAAAATTATAATATTTAAATAATGGTTGTCAATTTACTTAATGGGGTGTCACATTCGATAATTTTACTAGTAGGATAAACAGGCAGCATTACAAGTAATTTAAATGCCATGTTCAAGGCACACACGAGAAAAAGTAAACAGTAGTGTTAAAAAAAAAAAAAAAAAAAAAAAAAAAAAAAAAACAAAAAACAAACATACAGCTACAAGAGAACCAAAAACCAGAATAGAATGATATTTTTCAAGTTTATCTAAAAATTCAATCGTCATCATCTTCTTCATCTTCAGACTCTGCTTCAGCTAACCATGTTAGCCAAGTATTGACTTGGAACAACGCTTTTCCTTTTCCTGGATATGCATCAGTTACATCTTCACGCCACTTTAAGAATGCTTCTTCTTCGACAAATTCTAACTCGTACATCAAATTGAACCATCTAAGTAACAATCCTTTAGGAAAATCAAGTGAATAGAAATATGTTTGTAATGCATAAATAGCATTCATTTGCAAATCAATGCGGTCATCAAAAAATGTTCTCATAATTGGCTTGAATTTTTCTAGTAGATTTTTCTCCTTTTCTAAATCAGATTTCGGGGCATTCACTTCTGTACTATTTGTTTCTTGAGTAATAAACTTAACCATTACTGTAGTTAATGCTGTAATAAAACCAGGATCGGTATAATGGACGGGATCTAAATTTTCTTTGATCCATTTATAAAATTGAGTTGGATTTGGATCGCTAGTGATTTGTTTCCATAAATCAGATTGTATACGTAGCAATGGAAAGAGGAAGGTCAGATTACGTTCTTGTAAAATTTCTGCAAGTTGTTCTTTAGTTCTCAATGAATCAGGTAATGTATTAAGTATATTGACTTTGCTTTCTTTGAATACTGTTATTAATTTGTTTTTTCCAATTACTTCATTCAACTCTTGTAAAACCATTAAGAACGCTGGATATCTTTTACCATTTTCTGATACTTCTGCAAGTTCTGATATAGAAGAAACATTTTGACATATTTCAGCAGCATACTTGGAAAAACGTTTGTATAATGTTTTATCATCATCAGACTCATACTCAGGTCCTTTCATTATAAAACGTTTAAGACAATCTAAGGCAAACAACTCAGAAACTATATTTTGTTTTTTGGTCTCCTGTATAAAACGGAATAATAATTCTTCATCCAAATCAACTCTTTTGCGAAGTCGATCAAAAAGAAGGACATACATCACATCAGCCAAAAATCTATCCGGTACTTTAATATCAGCAAATGCTTTAGCTGCTTTAACAGCATCCATAGATGGATCTGTACAAAGTTTATCTAAAATATCTAACCCTTTTTTAATTGCTTCTTCTTTAGAAACACCCTTATCTTTCTTTAAGTGTTTATGTTTATCATGAGCATTTTGTTTTATCTGAATTTGTTGTATTTCTGTTGATTTAATTTGATTAGATTGACCCATGTGAGTCATAGAAATCGGTGGTGGTTTCAATTGAATCGGCTTACACAACATGCTATTAGCAGCTGGGCGTAAGGCCATGTCTTCTGGTTTTGTGCCTTGTTGTGCACGCAAAAGTTTTTTAATATTGGGACCTAGATCTTTCATGTTGTTATTGTTCATATTATTATTAGTATTATTATTTTGTTGAGAATTGATGGAATAATTTATTCTAGCTGATGGATAAAAATTGTTGCTAGAGTTAAGATTCAATAATCCTTGGTTCTTGCGACCATTAACATTATAATAATTACTTGGATTGGTAAAACCATTAATGGAATTAAATTTATCCGGCATTGTTGAGTTAAAAGGTAACACCGGAGTAGAACTTATCATATCATCTCGTATTTTTAGTGAACGTCTAAACATTTCTTTTGACTGGTTCACATTTTGCATTTGGTTGTTTCTCTGATTCTGCCCGTTTGTCTCTCCACTCACAATATCAGTCACCTAAGAACAAACAATAAAAATGATAAATATTTATTCAATTATGAACTTTTTTTATTAGAATACCAAGTATAAATTATTATCACAAGTATTATGATATATTACATAAAATATAATCAAGGTACATTTAAAAGTTTAAGTTGAAAACTCAATTGAATTAATTATTGTGATATTTAAATTTATCTAAATGCATTTATACATATGTATATATAAAGTGTACATAATTATATAACTGATTCATGAATATCTATATAAATATTAGATAAAAATTCCTAATAAAATATAAAATTTACTTAAATTAGAATTTATACTAATAATAAACTAACCTGATCCATGAGCATAGGACCTTCTGTAGTAGTAGCTTTTCGTGGTACCCAGTTGTCCTTTCTCAATTGCATGGTGTCCAACAACATAAATTTGATTCTCAACGGCAGTTCAGGATTTTCAGCATACTGAGCAATTCTATCAAAATACTGATTCATCAGTGGTTTTGCTTTTTCTGTGTCCAATATGCGTCCACATGTTTTCATTATCTGACACAAGCACTCGAGGTCCTCCGCCGCGTCCTTGACATTGGACTTCCGCGGGAATAACTGTTGAATGCACAAGTGCAATATTTGTTCCGCCACAATCTCCAACTTGCCAAGTTCGCCGATGAAGCGTATGTTGCCCAACATCTTGCGCTTAGCCACCTATTAATTAAAATAAATAAATAAATATAATATAAAAATTTAAAAAAATATTTACTAAATATCTTCTATTTTTAGTTCATTACTTTTATAGTTTGTTAAATATTAATAATTATTTAATAATTAGAATTTTTTTTTTGTAGAAATGTGATACAACTGTGTTGTCTTGATTAAAATTATTAATTATTTAGTAAAATATTATTTTTCAATGAAATTATAAATTTATATAAAAAATTTATCAATAACTATACTACAAGAAAAATGTATCTTAACTATAAAAATTCAATTACTCAATAACTAATGAATAAAAGTTTAGTAAAATACAATAACAAAATTGTAAGAAAATAATATAATCATTCAAACCTGTCGTCGTTCTTCATCTTCTGGAGATAATGGTGTTCCATTGTCATTGTCAAACTCAGCAGTTGCTTGAGAACGGTTATCAAATTCAACTTTACACCTTTTCAGTAATAATTCGCGAAAAGTGTTAGGATCTTGATCAATTAAGAAATTCGATGCCTCGTCGCTGAGCCGTTTGCACAGCTGTGCGTACATAGAACTATACTTAGGTTCATCGAGAGCTTTTTCGAAAATCAAAAATATGACACCTTTCAGAACAACGCTGGTGTTTAATCCAATTTGCAATATGTCGTCACTCAGTTTTTGAAATTTATCTGGCGTAAGCTTATTAAGAATGCCGCGCACCTTGCGAAACACGGCATCATTGGCGTCCTCTTGGGCGAGTGCATCGCGTCTGATTATCGAGGGAGGTATCCAACGCGGTTGCTGATTGGATTCGGAACGGGCGTCGTCCCTTCCTCCGAAGACACGAGAAGCACCCCCGCGTTCTGCGTAGACGTCCGTCGTGTCTTTACGTGTCACCTGTAGGGACGAATATGTCTCCTCCTCCCTCGTATCCAACAACAAACTGGATATTATGATATGAGACACCAGTGTAGGTGTACAAAGATTGGCACTTCAGGATAAATGTAAGTACACAAAATTTTAAATATTGGTTGAGTATCACAGCTAAATTCCATGCAAATTTCTATAACAAAAACAAAACAAAATAATAAATTTGTATCATAGTATTGTGTATTAAATAATCATTAAAATATTTTTTTTTATTGATTTTTATTAAAATGAATTATTATAAACAACCAAATGTGATGAGGCGAGAGAAAACGAATTCAGTAAGAGTAGTTATGAAGATGGACGTTGAAGGGAAAAGAGGAAGAAGAAGACCAAAAAAGAGATGGTTGGAGACTTTGGAGAATGATATGAGGGCTGTCGGTGTGTGCAGAGGAGATGTGATTGACCGAGTAAAGTGGAGGTATAGGACAAGGGTGGCCAACCCCAAATAGTTGGGAGGAAGGCGAGGCAAAAGAAGAAGAAGAAGAAACAACCAATACCATAGTCCTAGGTTTTAAAAACTATTTTTACTATATTCTGAAAGTATTATTTCTTAAATACCTATATTTATTATTTTGTTAAATTTATTAATATTAATATAAATTTTATTAAATTAGTATTTTATATAAGACAGGTTTCTTTTTTATTAATATAAGCGTAGATAATTTATTAAATAAGATATACTTAGATATTTAAGTTTATTATAAATTTAATATTTGGATTTTATAGTCAAATGATAGAATTACAATAGATACATTTGATATAAAATTGAGATTTAATAAAATTCTTTGTGTTCCTATACAATACATTTTTGATTTTATTAATTATAAATAAAAAAAGAACAAAATTAAAATTATTTAAAAAAAAAAATTAGTTTGTTAAACTTTGGTTATTGTAAAAATAATTTCAATAAATGATAAAAATATAACATTTCTTACAAATAGATTTTTTAATATTAAACTTAATAAATTAATATAGAACATTATTCTCAAAACAAATTCATATATCATAAAGAACTTGAAATTAATGTTTACTGAATTACTCTAAAAATAGATAAATAATCATAATATTAAATTAATTCAAATTCAATCATTAGTAGAAAACTAAATCATGGTTTAGTGACCATCCATGAATTTACTAACACGGTACTTCTTATGTAAAATTGTATAGTTAAAAAGTAATTTTAAGGAAAAAAAATGAATTGAGAATCTATATCCCAATAAAATAATGATTACATTTAATAGACACAAGAAGAAAAAACCTTTACTAATATAATACATTTAATTAAATTAGAATTAAAACTCAAATGTTTAAATAAAAAATATAAAAATAAAAAGTTCATATTAAATAAATTGATAATACGAATAATAATAATCATATTTAAATTTCAAAGTATTGGTACCTACTTAGATTTTTGACTGGAATTATTAGTATTTAAATACTGAATATAATAAGAATAACAAAGACAAGAATTTCCCCAAATCTAAAATAATAAATCAATTAATAACATCATATAGAAATGTAGAACAACTACAGATGAAATCAGTTACATTATAATTTAATTGGGATTTACATATAGTGACCCAACAATAAATAGACCAAACAATAAATCTTTGTATTTAATTAAGCTAGATAACCAAAAACTATTAATCATTTTTTTAAAATATCTTTATTTTTTGTCAATATCTTTAGTTAGCAATTATAATTCTAGATCAATTATTAATCATTTTTTTTAAATTAATCATTGATCTAGAATTATAATTGCTAACTAAAGATATTGACAAACAAGTAGATTCAGGGATTCAAAGAATTTTAGTTGTAACACATAACACTAGAAATTAGGTTAAAGAAAATTGTATATTAAATAATTCATAGTAATATTAGATTTTTACAAGATGACAAATACATTAGTCAGCTGATTAAGCTCTTTACCTGGCACACCTGTGCATGGATTCAAAGGGTAAAACACAATTAAATGTCTAACACATAGTTGACAAACAACGCGATAATGATTATCTATGATAGGCGAGTGTTATAACTAATACACAATGTGTATTGTACAAAACAAATCAAAGAATAGCATTGCGTAGTTCGTTGTTTCTCTTATAGGTTAAGAATGAAAAATAGAGAAGACAAAGGACACAATGGATTTAATTGGCGACAAGATTTTCAGTTCTGGGAATAGAACATTATAACAATGAAAACATATAAGCAAGAATTAAAATAAATAATATTTAAGAATATACAAATAACAAGAACGTCGATCGAAAAACGCGAACGTCGCCAGGAGGGACGGGAGAAGGGTGACGACGGTCGTCGCCCCCTAGGACATCACCGGAAAGGATATCTTCTGTCAAAAAAATATATATACACATACGAACCGGGGTAGAGCGAGACGGATCACCGAAAGAAAAATCAGCCGATCAACAGGTAAACAATAAAAATGTACCGAACGACAACGCCTAGACGACCACGACAAACTGCTCGTAAAGCAAATACTGCACTTAACGTACCCGTAGACTGCGGATCCACGGACAACACACGATCACACACACACGCATTCACGTATACACTGGCGCACACTCGTAATCATACGAATACATACACACACAAATACAAACGAACGTACAACATTAAATACCACTAGTCACTATCGACCAACTATAGCGCGCGCTACCGAACATTTTTACCTTATTATTCGAAGAAATCCATCAAGGAGAACACAAACGGTATTGAACGACGAACAGTAGAAATGTAGATAAAGGTCGAATAATTGTATATTAATAAATAAACAAGAAGCGTGAGACTCACAAAATAACAAACGAGAAGAAATAAAACTTTGTAAAATAGGAAGTGAGTGTGTGTGTGTTTGTGTGAGAGAGAGATTGAGTGAGCGAGAGAGAAAGAGAGTGATCGAACGAAAGAGTGTTAGATGTGTGTGTGTGTGTAAATAGTATTCTGGAAAATCAACTTACACACAGTACGTCTGTCTTTGTCGGGCAATCATGACGGGAAATGCGAATTGATTGTCGTCGGTGGGGGGTCAGAGAGAAGCGGACGCCGCACGGACCATCGATACCCAAAAGCGCTTAATGCACAGCGTGAACAACCGCGTGCCGAGCAGTGTGGCCAACAAAAAAACGGAGCCGCACAGTGTGTACGCCGCGCACACTGAGTGAATTCCCGACGCGGCGACACCTTAATGATACGCAATCGACGCTAACTAGTGAACTTCTACTCTAACGCTATCGTACCGGTGACGGTCATCCGCGCGAGACGACGCGACATTGGCCGTTGACCTATGAACGTTGATTACGCTCCAGGCCGGCATTGGCCATGGAACTTTTTTTTTTTTTCGGCCGCGTCTCCGGCAGACTGCGATTACGATTTCGATCGTTCATCTAACCGACGACAGACGAACGTCCTTACCAGAATCACAGCGCCATCGCCACGACAATTGCTTACCGTATTGGGAATCGCCAAGGTCTGACATGCACTCTGGTGGTATAAATTTTAACTAATGCAACTGGGCATGGTTGTTTACTAACTTAATCAGTTTAACTGTTTAACACACATTCGATTATCTTCATGAAATCTAAGTTCTTGAGTTTAGTGTTAAGTATAACAATATTAATGACTTTATTTATACAATTATTTATTGTGTATATTGTAATTAAAACGTATTAAAAAGAATTAAAAAGTATGGAAATCGATAGCGAAAGTGACGGGCAAGGTGCTATATTTTCACCACGACCAATTAATTTATTTCTGATAAAAAATTAGGTGATCCTTCAATGGTTTTGGTGTGTACTTTTGCAGAATAGACTTTTGTTCATTCCAAATGCACTGACGGTCTGTTTGGGAAATGGGTTCTAGTGCATTTATTCCACATCTAATTGAACAAAAAAACCATAATATAATATCTACAGAAATACTTATATTACTAAAAATAATAATTTAATTTTGATTTATAAATTATTAATTAGGTACTGACCTGAAAATGTGAAGCAATACACCAACAACATGCTTACATCTTTGACTAGCTCCAGCTTTACATGTACAATTCAGTTCGATTTCCCAAGAACTTTTAAAATGCAGATTACCATTTATTTCATGTGGTTTATCTCTAATTGAAGATGTTTGTAGACATGTCGCAAAAATACCAATACTCATTTCGTTTTTATTAACATATCCACAATTAATAATGTGTCCGCTGTTTATTACATGTTTAATTCATTTACATGTTTAATACATTTTCTCCTTCCACCATATTTCTGGTGGACGGAGTAGCGTTGCAAAACCTATAAATCTCTGATAGACAAATTGTGTCCATTTTGCTTTTAAAAATTTAGTACCGACAAAGGATTTTAATGAAAACAACCAACTAATCTATGATAAACATAGACTAGACTAGACTAGACTTGCAAAATAATATAATAGGATAATAATATCTTAATAGATAATAGAATAATATTCATAACTCATAAGTCTATGATGATAATAGTTTATTTTTAACTATTTTATACTAAATTTGCATTATGCTTTATTGATAAGACTAATTATCAATTGGAATAAATGCATGGTGTCATAATGAAATAAAAATAATGCAAAACACATGATGGCTTACCATTTTACCAAAATGTAAAGGGATCTAATAATATAATTTGTTAAAAATATAAAAAGCATAAGTATAAGTATATTATACTTTTATAGTATGATATTAATTGTATGATATATTGAGGTTTGAGACAGTCAATACTCTGTATTGTGCTTTGTGGCTTGTGCGACCACGGGTCCGCCACACTAGAGCTTGTTGCGCCGCCAGACTACATGCCCAGTTCCGTGCGCCATTTTTAATCTATCGCGCGCGGTGTCGACTCCCAATAGTTTTACACGATTCGAACCTCAGGTTCACGTTGGCAATCGCTGTAATCTGTTGTTCATTTCTCTACCATTTTTCTTTTAAGGAAACGCCACACCCGCATGTGCGTTTTCTCCGTCCGACGCACGTACAACATAGCAAATTTTCATTTGGTAGTTCAAACTTTAAGGGAAGAACATTATCTTTGTTTTGTTGGTCTGTTTTTACTGATGTTTTAATTTTTAAGTGGTTTACGAGTAAGTAAAAAATAATTTAAACTCTTAACTAGTTTGCAATTTTAAATATTCGAAAAAATCGATCAACAAAACTCAGTTAATGTTCTTCCCTTAAAGTATGATTATAGGTCAGTTTACTTCAATATTAAAGCTAACGTCGCTTCATTTGAACTACTGAATGCAAATTTACCATTTTGTACGTTTGTCATCCAAAGATAACATAATATGCATATTATGCGGGTGTGGCGTCCTTTTAATTACCAGATGAAGCGTTTTTTACGAAGCATCGTGAATTATATGATGCCACTAGATTATATTTTCTCTAATGAATGACGTTGTCGGTTTTCCAGAGGTATTTTTCAAATAACCAAGTCATAGTAATATCGACTGACATGACTAGGTACTAGTACTCTTCATGGTCTGTAAATTTGACTGCATATGAATTGCGTCTCGATATAAAAATTGCGATTTGCGACATACTAATTGCGTCCCAGGTTTTCTATACCACTATACCAATTGTGTCCCAACGCAATCTGATATACTTTTGATAATCTTAATCGATATGAGTAGGTACTTATGAAATAAATGCAATCGGTTAGTATGTCTTTCGATACCGTCTCGTTAACAAAATTGTGCGCTTTTCTATTTAAAAATATGAGCTTAATTGTGAATGAGGTAATGACAAGTGAAAAAAATAAAACTTTGATTTTTATAAACGGTTTTAAATTTTGTTTTCATAAACTATTGAAAAATGATATACAACGTTGGAAGTGTTTCAAAAAAACACGTAAGTCATACACTAAATTAAACGATAAAAATGAAATATTGGAACCTCCTACTGAACATAATCATGAAAACGACTCTGTAGAAATATTAAACAGACAAAAATTAAGTAATAATTTAAAACAAAAAGCAATAGGCGATCTCTATGATAAGCCCTCAAAACTCATTCATAGGGAATTGTCAAATGACGTATCAAAATTGACCAGTTATGATTTAACTTTAATTCGCAAAAATATACACCATGCTCGAGCATCTGTAATTCCTAAGCTACCAAATAGTTTATTAAATTTACATAATTCATTGAAAGAAAACATCAAAATTAACCGAGATGAAAATTGTCTATTAGTTAACAACTATGAAAATAATATATGAGTTTTTTCAACAATAACTAATTTGAAGTTTTTAAGTCAAGTAGACACAATATTTGTTGACGGAACTTTTAAAAATTGTCCTAAGTTATTTATACAATTTATCACAATTCACGGTTTATCAAATGGATATTACATATGTATGTACAATTTTTATAAGTTTTTAGTTATAACAATATTATACATACACATAACTGTTCAAAATTGTGTTTACATCGAATTAAATAAAAAGTTTAAAGTTTTTTAAAGCATTAGGTCGTATTTTTTAGGACATTTTTCTTATATTCTAAAACATTTAAGTCCGTTCCCTATTTATAAAATTGCTATTGTCAGTCCTAAGTCTGTATTAAATGGGCAGGAAAATAATTTATTTACATCGGACGCATTTAATATAGTTGTTAAATACTATTGGGACGTAATTAGTGTAGTTGTTAAATTTTACTGGGACGCAATTCGTATGAAAAATGGATCTTGGGATGCAATTCGTTTGCACCGATAAATTTAGAGACCTGACCGGACTAAAAATGTTAACAAAGGATCGAACCAAATGCTAATTTTTTTTTTATAAACCGGATCGAACTGAAAATTTAAAATAATTTATTACAGTTGACTGCCGGTCCGAACACACAAATTTCGGATTGAAAATGTTTATGGACCGGATCAATTTCCTATATACCCTATTCCAATTTTTTTTCTACCGGACCAGACCAAAAATGTAATATAATTTGATAGAACGGACCAACAAAAAAAACTTAGGTATAGAATTAATTCGGACCGAATCAATTCTTCACTAATTTTTGTACGAAAAGACCGAACCATGCAGAAAACTGCTATGTACAAAAAAATTATGATTAACGTGATATAAAAAGTTCTCTGGTCACAAAATTAATCATGTTTTATTTAATAAATATTTTTTCCTTGTTTTCAATTGTTTTGTATGCGTTGTGAAATTTTATCTCAAAAATATGAACACAAACAATTATTTCATCGATATTATTAATTTTGTTATAAAATGTATGATAATTTGGTTTCAAGCTTTAAAGGTCTACAGATTACACTACTGAATAATTTCTAATGAAAAAATGTATTGGACTTAGTATTTTTTTGATTATTAGACAACATCCACTGAAGAAATCTGTTACAGTGTTGCACACTGTTACACAGTAGATTATTTTTACAAAAACGCTGACCAATATTTAAAAAAAATATATTTAAAATTATAACACTCACTAATTTCATATTTTACAAACATTGTTCTTGGTGGCTTCCTAATTATTGAGTTTAAAAATTAATACTGCTTGTTTTCATTTCACTGTTTCGTTTAACGTGTACAATGTAATATTTTGTATGCTTTTAGGTACTTAGTATTTGATAGATTCAAAATAATTGTTATGTTTAGAGTTGTAGATAGGTTAATATTTAATTGGTTTATCATTGTATAGTTTTTTCCTATTGCAATTTACAATGTAATTTATTTTTATTTTTTAAGATATTTACGTCATTTTATATAGGAATTAATATTGTTTTTGTAGAAATCTATAAGTTTCGGACTTAATCAAGCAAAAATACTAGATGTGACGTGACTAGCACGTGACATTATTTTTATAGAAGTTGACTTTATTGTTGTGGCCAACGTAATTATTATGATTTATTCAGGTAATTGCTATTTGTTTGCGATTATATCTGAAAGTCTCGCTCTCGCTCAACTTACATTCTCGTACGAATTTCATCCCGATTTTACGGCGTAATATATGCAACCTCTGGTTCACACACTAGTCTAATCTCTCAGCAGAGTTTGCTATCAAATACAAAAACATTGCACCAAATATTCACAACAAAACAGGGTTCAACAATCATTACTTACCTAGATCATCTATATAAGATCCAATGCAATCGCATACGTACAGATTACTACACATTATAAACTTACCACGCTTACAAATTAAGACTAAACGATTCCCTAATCTACATTCTACTTCTTAACAAAAGTGTTTCCGATCTCCTATAATTTCTCTTCGATTTTCCTTCTCTGCACGTGAATTGTGTTATTTTGTTTAATTCCTTAAAATTCATCAATATACCACTCAATCTTTTCTCTAGCCTCAACTCCAATTCTGAATACGTCGTCAATCTAATTATTAATTTTATATTGAAGGCTGGTTTCACTGTATAATTTTAAGGGTAATAGCTATTACTTTATTTTAAATTTTTTGCATTTTCATGGTTAAACATTTAATGGTTTTTTAGTTATCTTATATTTATATATATATATACATTACTATTGAGCTATAATAGTATGCAGGCCCGGCTCAAGTGTTTAAACAAACATAGGCGAAATTTAGTTTTTGCCGCCCCTTACATGTAAATATTTTATAAAATATTTTTTTTTATACATAAAAATTGTCCAGAAAAAATGCCGCCCTAGGCGTGGGCCTATATCGCCTACCCCTTGAGCCGGGCCTGATAGTATGACTAAAAGCTAAATACTTAAAAAAAATAATTTTTAATGGTAAAGCAATCTAAAAATCACTGAATCAGTGTTGAACAAAGATTCTTTCGGTTAGAAGGAAAAAAAAATTGTATAACCTAAATTAATTTAATATTTTAGAAAAAAGACAATAATACTAATTGTACAAGCACTTCGCAAAGCCTTAGTGAACTAGTTTTACATGAAGATAATGGCTTAAGAAAAACTTATCTTAAGCTATGATAAAGAACTAAAATATGTATTGAAGACCGATAAATAACGAGAAGCGACCATATAACCCCTATCAATGGGGTTATATACCAACGGCCTAAGAAATCCAGAAAAGGATGTAAACAAATCAAGAATCATGGACCGATAATACGGTAGTAAACGAATTGGATTGCAAAATCGGACACAAGTTTTGCGGCTTCCGCTTTAAAATATCATGAAGGCCGGTGAAGCAGATCGAGGAATCGAAATTTCAATACTTTATACATCCATCAAATTACACGTCTTTACAAGTGCATGTTTCTCATGTCCTTTACATATTGTGCTTCGATCATAACGATCGCAAAATTACGAAATGTAGAATGACAATAAATGGAAGACCGAAACAACATTATTTGTCCAATAGTATTAAATCACGCTTCTAGGTTGTAAAGATAAATCTGGAGTCCGGTACAATCGAATACATTTTCAATTTTCCGAAAAAATGTTAGGTCATTAGCAATTATGAGTAGCTCACAGTTTTTGACAATTTTTTTTATGCAATTTGCTTTTAGAACAAACAAAATTGAGGATAAATGTCCAATATGTGAAACTCTAAAACAGACTTTAGAAAGATAGGCAGATTTAAACACGACAGAAATGGCTCACCACACCCAGATTCACATAGAATCACAGTTAAGTATTATTATATTTACGAAGCATCTAAATAATTATTTAATACTAACAATGAATAATTTAAGTTCAAGTACATAAATTATAAAACTGGTACATAAATACAAACTTAAACAGACTTTACACTTTGATTTTACCTAAAAATTACTCGTATTATTCGTAGTTATCACAAATATTATATAATATTTGTGATAAATACGAATAATACGAATAATCATATATATGATTAATATATAGTTAAACATGCAGTAAATTATTTGTTCGAATCCTAGGTTATGACTCTCGTAAAATTTGAGGTATTTTATGATTTTCAGTTTATTATAAAATATTAAAATTATTTTTGTATTAGGTTTTCCAAATTGTATTTATACAATGTTCAATAATAAACATAAAACATTTTATTCATTTTTTTAATTCAAAATGTTTATTTGAATAGTGTAAAAAATAAGTAAATAATTTTAAATAATAATCCTAATGATAATAATTCCTAATTGACTTTCAAATTTGTAGTAATGTTTTGAACTAATGATTTTATAAAACATTTTTTCGTTGTATTTTTTGTTGAGTTGATTTTAGTTATCCTCGTTAGTTATGAAAAATGTTTTTATATTTATAATTCATTTCAGCCATAAAATATTTCAAAAATTTTCTACTGAAATATAAGATATAT
The DNA here is from genome assembly GCA_034509805.1 of Sipha maydis. Classification (NCBI taxonomy): domain Eukaryota; kingdom Metazoa; phylum Arthropoda; class Insecta; order Hemiptera; family Aphididae; genus Sipha; species Sipha maydis. The sequence continues at coordinate 15,444 of JASXSY010001426.1, read as the reverse complement.
TTAAAAATATTGTGAATAATATTTGACAATTTATTGTTAAAAACCAAGTTTTTTTTTTTTTTTGAATAACGACATTTCCTATCTTTTTTTATTTCGTTTCTGTTTTATACAATTTTAAAATTTATATTAATTAATAAGATTAAATAAAAAAACTAAAATGCCATATCACTGTTGTACCCGTGTGTCTTATACAGCGTCAACTACTCTATTTTGGAGTCCTTAAAACTCTTGAACGTGGGCTATTTTGATAAAAATCATTAGGAATTAAACTTCTTAAAAATTACGAAGTTTGCGCAAAACATTTTAATGAATATGATATTATTAGAACTAGGGACTCAGACACGGGTATAGATAATATGGTTGCCCATTGACCTATGTAAGGAATTTAGCCTACTTTTAGCTGGCATGGGAATTTTGGTTTCTTGTATCACATAGGCATTCATGGCTGCGATAAACTTTTCATAAATATCACATCAGTCGAACTAAAATTGATTTAATTTTAAATAATTTTTATTTTATTAGTTTTAACGATTCGATTTACAAAGCAAAAATAAAATAATAAAAATAGTTTATATATACATTTAAAAAACCACAAAACCAGAATATGTGGATACACTACTCGAATGCAATAATCGGATTGAACGGATTCGTGTCAGTGTAAGCAGCGTCGAAGTTTCTCATCATATCCTAGTACCACCCCAGCGTACCCTAGTGATCTAGTAGATATGGTAGTTATAGTGTGACCATCATGGTAAATGCGACCATTGATTATAGAATAGATTCTATTCTATTCTATAATCAATGATGCGACTAACAAAATAGTATCTTCTTGAATGTAATATTACATATATTTGACCACTAGAGCGCGCAGTATGTCATTGACCCTGTATTGTAGTTCAATACACTGAATAATACCATTATACCATAATATAATTAATAATTATTAATTTATTAATTATTCTTTAATTAATGATTATTATTAAAGTGAATAAAAACAACCGAGTGTATACAGTTTATTTATTTTTTGAAATACATTTTCCTCTGAATTTTAGATTCTGAACGAAGTGATGGAATCTATTGATTTTACAATGATGTGTGTTTTTTTTTTATTAATTTTTTTTTTTTTGTGTCTGACGACACCTTTTTTGGCAATAAACTTGCTTATATTTGCTTATGTAACAACTTTTCTGAAAGGAAAGTGAATGTAGATGGTACTTTGGCTGGTCTAAAATCCAACTGCTCAATACTTTTTAAAAAAATCGAAAAAAACGATAAAAAAAATTACGAAAAAACGGGAAAATTTACGCAAAATCACGTTTTTAAAAATTACATTTTACATACTTAAGGTTCAAAATTTTAACACTAGATTATCTATAAGCTATTCTTTAAAAATCTTTAAAAAAATTTCTTCCAGACTTAGAGGGAAAAATGTTATGACTGTTTGAAATTCAAATATTTACGAAATTGCATAAAATAGCGATTTATTCTCAAACGATTTTAAATATTTGTTATAATTCAAAAAGTATAAGTCGCAGATTTTTAAAATTTTTACCAGCTGTTAAAATTGGCATTTCCTTTATGTCATATTTTTTTCAAAATATTATATTGATTTTTAAGTCACTTATAGGCATTTAAAATATTCGATTTTTTTACATTTTATTTTTATAATCAGTGATAAAAAAAATTTGGCTCGTACAAAATATTTGAAAATTTAATAAAAGATTCCACAGAAGTAGTTCTTATTGTCATACAAAAATTATTAAAATCCATAGCCACAATTTTTTTTTTATAAGCGTTTGAACAGCGAATATTGACATAAAATTACATGTAAAATATAATATAATGTATAATATTCTAGACTGACAAACTATGTCGCTGTATGCAACTGCCAACCCATCCTAATTGAAAAATATATTTATCGTTTCAAAATAAAATATACTTTTTACAATATTTATAAATAACAATGTATTATATCCTAGACAAACATATTAACTCCGTTCAGAATCGTTATTCGTATACAATGATATCTATCATTGCATTCAAATTTAACAAATCCATTATAATGACCTATCTTATAAACGAGGTGCACTCCACCCCCAACTGTACAGCAGAGCGAGGCCCATCCGGTTCTTTTTTTTTATTAATTATTATTTATGTTGTTTTAAAGTTAATTAGAGATAATTTTAACTGCAACTATGGTTAAATGTTTATTTGTCTTTGGTTTAAAATTAGTTTATATTATATTTTATTTGTTTTTATCTGCATGTAATTTACACATTATTAATGCACTTGTCCATTTATAATAATTGATTATTACACAGTATTATATAATATTATATTAAATACCGCCTTGTAGAATTAATATTTTAATATTTTTAAACATTAATTAAATATATTAATTTATAATGTCTTAGCAACTATTTGGAACAATACGTCAAGTTAGTTGTCAATAGAGATGGAAATTATAGTTCATTTCTGTGAATAGTTCATTAGTTCACAGTTCATTCAAGTTCACTAATTTTATTGATCACTGATAATGTTTGGCATGAAATAAAATTCGTTTTATCACTATTACGTACTAAGGTACGGTTTCCAAGGCGTGACCTGTCATCGCGGTCTATGTCCACGACCCATTTCGTATGGAGTAGGTATGGCAAGTGCAGTTCATTTAGGTGAACTGTTCATTCGTTCATCGTTCACTTAATAGAACTAGTCGAAGTAAATTATATTTATTTATATTTAGACATGTACTAAACTACCTTCAGTATACAGTTCACCATTATTCAATGAATATTTATTTCGTAATTACATTATTGTTCAAAACACGAATTAAGATATATCTTAATTTGTGGTTCAAAGTGAACTGTTTGCAGAGTTCACAATTCAGTTCAATCGTTCTAGTTCATGAACGACACACCACATTTGATGAACTAGTTCAATTCGTTTGGTCGTTCAGTATAATCGTTCAGTGATCTAGTTCGTTCATGAACGACTCATCTCTAGTATAGAGTAGTTTCTAAGACGCGACATGTCGCAGCGACCGAACTGCTTTTCAATCAGCGTTCGTTGTTAATACGTTATTAGTTTATTTTCAAACCTTCCGAGTACGCACGTATTTTTCATTTAATTTTACTATGTTATTAAGTCATTTTACAATGTTATATTTTTAATAATAATAACATTCTTCTAACACTTTTATTAGAAGAAGACCAAATTATAGGTGTTACTCCATAACCAAAAAATAGAAAACCGATACATTTAATCTATTCTGTGTTACTATCACCTAATCCAAGGTGGATATATTTACCAGTTACTGTAGTTAAATCAGAAATCTGATCTAATATCGTTATATGGTATGAATTTATTTTATTGTTAACTATACAATTATACAATACTACCAATTTTTTTCGAACTGTGAACTGTTAAGTTACAGGTACTGAAACAGTTTAGAATAGTTCATCAAAGTGAATAGTTCAAATGATCTATTCGTTCACGAACTTAACATCTCTAGTTGTCAAAATGACCACCATGCGATGGCTTCATTCCAACTGCTATATCGTCTACTATCAACTTATATATTATTAAGACCCCCAAAATTTGTTAGTTTTTCTATTGAAAATGATGTTGCAGTGGAAAACCCAATAAATTTTGAAGACTATAGAAGTATACTTCAAGGAAATACTGGTGATATGACGCTTTAAAAACTAAATAATTGTAGAATTTAATTGTAGAACAAGATGAGTGGGAAGGAGAAGATTTAATAGTTGCTGACTATGAATCACCAGAATTAGTATTAATTAATATTTATTATGCATCTGGATACTTTTACTGTTGTTTACTTAAGTCTATAAAATATGAGATTTGTTTTAGTTCATTTTTAACTAACCTAAATACTTCTAATTTACCTGTTACAGAACTCGTAAGTATGAAAACAAAAGGTAATTTATTAAATTGTAATCTATATTTTTATAATCTTTTCTTAAATGCTGAGATATTTTTTGTTAAGAATGTTATATTTTCTGATTGCTATGAATAAACATTGGCAGACATAACCAATATTAATTTAACATTCCCATGCAGTGACCACAAAAGTATTGCTATAGCAGGTGCTTTATATTATTATATTCAAATGAGAATGAGACAATGTGCTAGAGAACAAAACAGGATATCAAAAAAAATCAAAATCAAAATCAAAATCAAAACTATGTAATACATAAGGATAAAATTTTTAATTATGAAAATAACAGTTAGTATCAACTTTAATTATATTACCAATTATAAAACTGTATTGTATTATTATTGTATTATTGTGTTATTTTTTTTTGGGCATATTAATTTTTATAATAAAATAATACATTCTATAACATAAATTAATAAATATTTTTTTATACAATCATTCTATATCCATCGTTAAATTAACAAAAGTAACGTTACGTTGGAGGCAATGCTATGGAGGAACGGTGCCGAGCACGATCGCCAACCGCGACACGGTCATTTCGATGAGGGAGCACTGTGGTAGTGATCCAAACCATAGAAAATAGATAATATAGAACGCCGACTCTATCGTATTTCTGATACCATAAAATAAGTAGTACACTAGCGCAGCGAGTGATTCTCTTTAATAACCATTGATAAAAATATCTATTAATCGAGTTCAATCATTGCTGCCAGTTATCGATATACTACAAACAATTCCATAGATTTAATCACAAGCACGAACATCAGGTTAAATCTCGCAACATGTATTAACCACATTTTAAAATGGAAACATAAGTATTGACAATGAACCTTTTTTCAGCCGTGTAGTACCAAAACTGTAACTACTACTGTTAAAGTGCGTACAGCAAACTAGGAATGTTTTCCTAACATACTCCTTTGTGAGACACTTTAACTTTTCATTTCCAGACAACTGAACCCACGTCGCAAATTCACCATCATCCAGGGGAAAACATGTTTTCTAACTGTATTTTTGCTATTACATCCAACTACGCAGCATTTATTAGAAGGCATTATTTAATTAATAAAAATTTAATTTTAATTGTAATAAACCTCGTGGCTGTCGCAATAGCAAAAAAATAAATGAGATGAGATATATTGATATTATAAATTATCATAGAAGTACAGAAAGTAGATAATATAATTCGATACTAGCGCAGCCGTTGCATCTCTTTTGAGTTACAACAACAGGCACTAGAACTACAAGTACGAGTTGATACGGTCTGGTCCAAACATGGTAACCACACAATTATAAATTATATCAACAATATGGAAAAAGGCAGCGGCCATTTTCATACCTATAATCTAATTAGCCATATGATTGATATAGATAAGTATAACATTAAGTGATGGGTACTATCGAATGATTAGTTTTATTCTATAGTGCCCATCACTAATAACATTGATGAGCTGTAAAAATGTAAATTTTCCCAAAACTATTTTTACAATAAATAAATAGATAAATAGCAATTTCATATATTATCAATTATATCGGTTTGACATAACTGAATTACCAATAAAATTTTATGATTTGTTTTTTTTTTTTTATGGATATTTTATTATAATTATTGGCCACCCAATATATTATGGAAATCTGATAGAAGAAAATGAAAAAATGAAATATTATATATATTTTTTTGTACGTATAATAGAATGGTTTGTAGTTATAGGTATTACTTTTAACAGTAAAGTGTCAAGACGCCCAATTGATACAAACTTACAAATTGTTATGTCGAATGGCAACCGGAATATTGAATGAACAATTCTACCATTTCTACTTCATTTTTAGCATGTCGAATGTGGAATAATCTCTATTATAGAGGTGTTAAGTTCGTGAACGAATAGTTTATTTTAACTATTCACTTTGATGAACTATTCTGAACTGTTTCAGTACCTGTAACTTAACAGTTCACAGTTCGAAAAAAATTGGTAGCATTGTATAAATGAAATAGTTTGCAAACTTCTTTAAAATTTCTCAGTAGTTCGTTGCATAAACGCATGCATGGACCGCGCTTAGAGAAACGTGTGAAACTTATTGAAACACCAATTTGTCAGCACATTACAGAATATTGGCTAAAGTCAAATAACTATATTTTTGATTAGAAATACGGTTCAATATATTTATATTAAGTGAATGTATAATATTTTTAATTTACACTCACATTGTATTATTATTCTACATAACAAATTGATATAGAATATTGATGGATTAGGATTAGTTTGAAGTTAGATTATTTGTTTTCATATAATATATGTTCTCAAGTCTTCATGAATAATGTTAGTATGTTTGATTCATATCATTGAACTAATAAATATTTACTGTACAAGTGATTAATTCAATTGAACTAATCAATAGTTTGTTTAATTCCCTTGTGCATGTGTTTCATTAGTTCAATGTACAAGTGAACTTAACGAACTAATGAATAGTTCGATTGAAATATTCACTTATATGAACTTTTCATTCAAATGAACTAAATTTTCCACCACTACTCTATTAGATGTACAGTATATCTGACTGCTTTACGGAAAAGGAATTTTGTAGTCAATTATCTCTTATCAGAAATAAGTTTTTAGATATCACCAATCAAAGAACGGAACGTGAAAATAATTTCACGTCCGACTTAAAAATAGCCACTACGATAGGAAAATTAAGGAATTAGTGAGCCATTTTATTTGAAGTACAATTTTTGTGGTAGAGTGGAATAAAATATCATACTACTCTGTCAAAGTATTAAGATCAAGACAATTCTAGTTAAAAAAAAGTTATTGTATTAACAATTTTTTTTTTATACATCAATTAAATTAATTGGAATAAAAATTTCTAGTGCCTAATCAATTTATAAAAGTCTTACTTATTTGCATTTAAGCAAAATTCAAACTCAAGTAAGCAAAGCTTCTGTTTGCTGTATAATTGAACTGTTTATGAGTGTGACCACAGTAAGCGTCCAACCGGAACGCACTCTTTAAATTATAAGAGGAAAAGCGTAGTTATGATGAAGCAGTGCTGCCTTATTAACGGTTAGGAACAGTACTATTATTCATTTTATGATGCTATCATGATATTTTAGTAATCTTATCAATCGCATATATCCACGGATGCAGTGGCGTATTTTGGTGGGAGGGTGCCTTCCATGCATAGATAATAAAAGAATGGATAGACCATTCATATATTAACAATACAAGGGGTCACGGTCCGGAATGTGGATGAGAGATAGACTGCTTTTATATAGCGTACTCACTCTAGCAAGGGGTTTTATCAGTGGTTTTATTTCATAATGATAATATTTGTTATCTATAATGATATTAAAATAAAAAATTAACATTAAATATAAAATACGTTGAATATCGAAAAGAACTGAATAAAAAAAACACATATTATAATTATAATAGGTACTTATATATGTATATACAACTTGAAATTTTGATAATTGATAAGACCCCTTGTAACCTCAAAATAAATATTCATTCCCGTGTGATAAGTTGTAATGGCCTATCCATTCTTTTATTATCTATGCTTCCATGTCTGGACACCCCCCGACTTTAAAAGTCCTAATCACGGTTATCTACTAGAAGATAACCGTGGTCCTAATATATTGGACATTGTTGTTTCGTCATAACCTACAACATTATTATATCATTTACATGAGTTTCAAATATAAAAAATTTTATGTAAATTCCTAACATAGTAAATTGTTAAAAAGTAAGTTCAATATTTTTTACCTCAGTAAATAATTCTAAAAATGTTGTTTATGAGGTTTAATAAATCTTGGACACCCCCCGAAAAATTACCCAAAATACGCCACTGCACAGATGACATAATTTAAAAATGGCCGATATTTTAACAATTTATAAAAGTGAATATACTGGGAATTTTGGTATTTTGGAAATTTGATTTGGTCGTGTTTTTGCCATACGCCATTTCTTTGAATAGTCTAAATGTCATTTGATATTGTATGTATCGTGTCATTGATCTTTGATTTAATATAATTTATTTTACGACTTGGCAATAGTGAAAACAATGATAATGATATGATCTACATATACTTTGACTGTCTCTATGTTTGCATTAATTAAAAGTATAGATATTCCACGAACTTCTGCTTGATAGTTATGTATTTCTGATCAGCACTGCAGCCGGGGCAAATTGGATGTATACGATAATTTCATTAATTTCATACTAGTAGGTTTATGGAGCCATACATGATGAATCTTTTTTTTATTTGATGAATTATTTAGTGAAAAAATCGTAAGCCATTATTGTTATTAATTATAATAGCATAACAGGGTGTAAGGATATTTATTATTTGACAAACCTTGAACAGCGCACTCTAACTTGAAAACAATTAATGTTTTATAAATTCTATGGTATAACTATAGTATTAGGTCCATGTAATAATGGCATAATATCCATGGTCATATCACATATTCCCGTTTAGTAAATCTTATCATTGATAACGGTCTTTTTTTTTATTTTGTTAGATTCAATTTTTTTTAAATTGTGACATAGTATTTAAGTAGGACGTAAGTAATAGTAGTGATTTATTTTGAAAAATCGTAGATTATCTCTACAGTAATTATTAAACTATTTATTATGATCATCACGTCATAATGAATCAGAATAATTATACTCGTGTTCGATATGGTGTTAAATGTGTGTTAAAAACGTGTAAAAATAAAATGTCGGAAAATCGTGGTATAAGTTATTTTTCATTTCCTTTGCAAGATCCAATCAAGTAAAGAATCATCTCTCATTGCTATAATTTATTTAATTAAATAAAATGCGTAGGTATTTTAAACTTCTAATACATATAATACTTTAAGATGCGCAAAGTGGATTGAGAGTTGTGGCTTATCAATTCCCCTCGATGTTGTTTTAAATAAACAGTACAAAGTCTGTGGTGAACATTTTGAGAAAAATATGTTTTTGAATGATCTTCAAAATAGACTTCAACCACATGCTATCCCTGTATTGAATACTGGTAAGACATTTTATTATTTTTTTATTGAACATTTAATGCTCAGGTTTGCTCAGGTATAAAAATTTTTTTAAGTATTGAAAATTACCTAACTATGATTAATTATTATTCATAAATCTAAAAAAACCTTATAATACTAGAAAAAATAAATGTTAATTGGAAAATACATCTACTTATTTATATTGGTTGATTTATTGCCATAACAAAACAAGATGGAAACTGATGTCTTGCACCTTGGGAGAAAATCTCTTATCATATTCCTTATCAGTTATTTTTTGTAATGTATTATTGTTCCTTCAATTATCAACTAAATTTGTATAGTTTTAATTTTATATTTTGAATGTGCTAGATTAAAAGTATTAAAAAAAATATGTAGAATGATTTAGATATATATAATGTTTTTATCCTAAAAAAAGTTTTAGACATAATTAAACAGTTGGTTTTACTAAAAATTAAAAGTGAAGTGTTATAATTGTGTGTACAGGGAGATGGACAATCGACCGACAACCAAAATACAGACAATAAAAATTAATAATAATAAAAAATATTGATTACATGGTTAAGTTGTGAGCAATACCTCGAAAATACTCCAGTCGTGTTTTACCTTCACGAATCAAAACTGCTTATCCATTTTAGGACTACCTAATATTTATATCTAAAATGTTCTAATATCCGATAATTTCGCTGTTCACCACATTATTCTGAGGCTTATTTTAAATAAAAAAAAAAAAAAACCTTTTTCTTAGTAATATGTACTTATATATTTATAAATATTTTTTTTTATTACAATGACCAATATTGTACATTATATACAGATTTTAAAACGAGAATATAAATATAAAGTGAAATTAAATTACAATATTACATATTATATATTATATTATTGTCGATCGATTGTCTTGTCGGTCGATTGACCCAGACCCGTGTGTACTACATACCTTCCAAAATTAGTCAAGAAATATATAAAAATATAAATATTTTTTACTTAGAATCAATGGATCCTTTTTTTTTTTTTTTGACTTGCTGCAGAATTAAATGATTGTAATGAGCAAGAAATTAGCTCTTCAGCTAGATACGTACAGAATCAAGAAGTAAAGTATAATAAAAAAAAAATTATAACCACAAAGAAGGCTAATCGTCTTTGCTCAGGTGTCTTCCTTAGCAAAAACAAAAGAAAATTATATGTGACTGGTTCAAATAAAATTGGTAAGTGTGATTGTATATATCTTATGTTTAAAAAAAAAATATTTGCTTATTAAATAATTTTTTTCATACATGATTTTAGATAAATGTCACCCTTTATTTGTGAATGGTATGGATGAGCATACAAATCAAGTGAAATATGTTGCTATTCCTAAGAATGTCTTTGAATCAATTGCTGGTAAATATTACTTCTGATTGATTTATTTAATTTTTGACATTTTATGTCTTTTCTTTGGCACATAGAATCGAAAAGCGTTACATATCATTCCTTAGCAACACCCCTTAGCAACCGTCTTCTAGCAACATTCTAATATTTATATATTTTTATAATATTTATTATATAATATATAAGATTATAATATAATATTATATATATATAGTTATGTGCTACATATGATGACAAGGACGGCAAAGACATAAAATGTGGTACTTCATTGCAGACTCGTATGCAATATGGAATTTTTTCTACTAATTCTCAATCCCTTTCTTTATTATTTTTATACTTCCAGATACAATTAAAAATAGAGCTCATTCCAATATTGTAGTATTTAATCAACTCAATAATGACTTTTACTGCAATGATGATGAAAAGAAAAATCTTGATATGCAAAAGGATGTTTATGATATTTCTACCAAGCGTGGATCACTTTATAAATACCAACCTCAAGTTGATACTCTAATTTCGGATATTCAGGTAAACCTATTCACTTCTCAAATATAATCATGTATGAAATTTTAAGTATGTATGAACGCCTTGAGTATTTTATGTTGAAAGCTAATTATTTTATATAAATTATACTTACCAATCCCCAACAAAAGTTATTTAAAAATGTAGAAATGGTTAATTATGTATTAATACTATTGAAAGTATCTAGGATGGATACAGAAGTCATAAATGGAGGGAGGGGGGCAATATATATATAAATTAATAGAAATAGCTAAGCATAGCAATTGTTGCTTTATTAGCCTAATTTCTTACTATTCATATTATTTGTTCCAATTCTTAAATATTTAATAATTACAATGTAAAAACTCTGATTATTAAAATTATTATAATGCAGTAGTAATATGCTTTTTATATGGTATAATGTATAAGTTCTACTTTAAATAACTGGTGGTAGATAAAATGTTGTGCAGCGAATGCCGTGATTACTATCTTAAAAAGATAAAAATGGACAATTTTCAATGGAAAAATAATTAAGTTCATGGTAAATATAAATACGACCCTCTCTAGATATCTTTCATGAACCATTTTGTAGCCATTACTAATTACAATTGGAATATTAAAATACCTTTTTTGTGAACGGGGGGAGGGGGAATTGCCCCTGTTGTCCCCTCCCCCTTGTATCTGCCCTTGGAAGTATCAATTATTAAAATTTTATATCAACAACAATAAATTGTAGAAAATGATGAATTCAGTGTAAGATATCTTGCTGCGTGTATTCAATATCCAATTATTTACATAGGTTGTAGCTCTGGCTAATAGTGGCTATGTCATAGTGGGGGACTAAAAGTGTAAAGTTTACTAAAAGGTAAAACAGTTTTTTTAAGTTTGTTGTATATTCTAAGTTTTAAGTGGTAATTTTTTTTTTTTATTAACTCACTATCCCAATCAATAAGATATGATTAATAATTATAATGATCTGTATATAGTTCTGTAACTAATAATTTAAGCTGTGTATTGTATAATTTTACGACAACAATTTGAAAAATGTAGAATCAATCCATAATCAGCACTTTTAGTAACTCAAATAGGTATTCAAGGAATGGAAAGGACGTAAGTTTTCATACTGTATAGATATGTATAGTTGGTGATCTATATAAGCACAGAAATTCATTAGCAATGCATTAAATGTACAAAAAAAATGATTACATAACTTACATTTCACCTAAATTAAGAATAAATAATATTGTTAGGATCAAAGAATAACTAGGAAGAAAACTTACCACTGTCACAGATTATATTAAATGCAGTGTAACCAACACTTAGGTCAGGATGAACACATTGTAAAAATAATTGTATTGTATAAACTTTTTTTAATAATAATGATTCAAAATATTTGCAAGTCGACAAATTGAGTATTATCACAGCGTCATAACAACATAATGCAAAAATGCTCATAAAATTAATAGTGATATTCCATATTTTTATTTAAGTCTTATTGCTTTGGATCAGGTATGGATTGTTTACATTTTTATAAAACGCAGGAGTCTACCAACTGGTTTCATGTAATTTGTGCCACTGTCTTGATAATATCCGACATTTTGAAAAGATATAGTGAAACCAGATGTTGAAAATTCTCTTAATACATTTTTTCTTACAATACGGTATACAAAATTATAATAAACAGTATCATCAGACGCTACATAGATAAAGAATTTTAAATTTCCTGGTAATTGTTATATAGGTTATAGGTGACGGCTCATTTTTTGAGCCATGTAACCATAACTAATGAGTATCAAGTTTCTTCTTTGATTATTCTATGAAATTATGTTGGTTAGATTCTCAAATTTTTTCAACTCGTGGCGTCCTTTCGGAACTGAGGTTGGTATATTTTTATAACTGATGACTTTTTTCATTTATATAATTTTAAAAAATACGTAATGGGTGGTTTATACCAAATAAAGGGTAACGCTGATTCGCAGGGCCTACTTTGGGAATGTTGTGTTTTGTTAATATCCTTGGTTATAGAACAGACTACGTAAAATCAGATGGTGCACTTCTTATTCAAGCTATGTGAAGTAGTTGAATTACACTTTATAGCTTAGTTGAAAAATTCGAACTGCAACTGATACCGATGGCAAACTGCTATTTTTTTTTTATATCATCTGATAATGCTTTTGCTGTTTTAAAATAACGGTGATAATTTGCAGCTAACCTTACTTTGTAATAACAGTTGATAATATGTTATATAGTATCTATTATCCGAGCATTTGAATAGCGTCGATAACACGCGCATCGTTATATTAAGTCTTGCTAGCCACCAAGATGCCGCTCTATAACTGCTGCTGCTATTTTTCAGTATTTTATATTGTGTGTTTTAACTTCTAACATAACAGTAGCTATCAAACAGTGTAGGAAACTAGGAAATCCAAAATACTAAATTTAGCAATCACTGCTATTGTTGACACTGAATAGCTTACCACCACTAGCACTTAGGTCAAATACAGATAACAGATGAAATACACTTAGGTCAAAAATTCTGATATTTTTACCTTTATAAAAAATTTAATGATTCTGCATTTTTAACGACTAGTCATTTGAATCAGTTTATATAAGAAAAGGTTTTTAGTAAACTTTGACAAAGTTATTATTTTATTTAAAATGGGTGTAGGTATCTTAATGTCACGGAAGTAATGCGAAAGCAGTTCCCGTGGCGTCGTCGATTCAAACAGTTAAAAAAAAAAAAAAAAAAAAAAAAAAAGGTATCTTAATTAAGGTATTATTATTATTATTAAAATTCTTGTTATTTATTTAATCTAAGTCCTGAAGAAAATTAGTTTATTCTTTAGAATAATATTATAAAAGTAGTGCAGTTTGATTAGTCATTGATATTGGTTTGAGAGAAGTTATTGGACTGTTGGAATTTTTTTTTAACCCAAATGCTAATTGACGAGATTAAGTGAATTTCATTCTTATCCAAGCCATATAATTTTTAAAAATGTATATGATAACACCTGAAGGTAGTGTTACCACTAATTAGAAAAACAATGAGGAAGTATGGTTCTTTAACCATACATCACTGACTTATTAAAAATGATTTAATATAATAATTTTAGTAAAATCTACAATAGTTGAATTCGATTTACATAAAAGATTTTTGAGTTATGTGCATTAGTTGGTTTTATTTAATATGTAGTTCTAACTGTTGAAGGAGCCTGCACTGATGGTGAGTCTCTAGGCTTACTACACATGTGCATTATGTCATAATTTTATAATTTTACCGAGAGGGGAGGCGTTATCACTACTTTCGGCATGATCGCTTTGTTCACCCCGATGGTATTATATATTCCACGTATTACAAAAGAACTTTTGTAAGTGTACTTTTAAAGAGTTATCATTAACTATATACGTCATAACAACAACTATACCGTGGTAACATACAAGCTTATCACTGTCCATGCTTGGATTATCAAAGCACTTTAGTGTGATAGTATATTACATTAGTATATATCTTCTTACCAAATCATGTTTATTCATTGCATCAAGACATCATAAGCGTGTATTTTATTCTCAATTACTTTAAGTGAGTGATTTCATTTAACCTCATGTATAATATTTGAGTACCTAGAGTTATAGATTTTATTATTTTTCGTATCTTGCAAATTTTATAGGTTAGTTATAGAATATAATTTTATATAGAAAAATTTAAAAAAAAAAGGTTGAATAAAACAAACAAGGGGAAATATTAGATTCACAAATGACACTAAGACTTATTCTAATAAAAATAACGTACCCACTTAAGATAGGTAGTTTAGAGTCATTCTCGTTTAGAAAATCAATAAGAATGTACATTAAAAGTTTTTTTTTATTAATTGAGAACATCTGACGAATATTTTCAAAAGTAATATAAAATAATAATAATTACTTGAATTTTACCCGGGATACAAATAAAATATTTTCCTATGTATAATTAAATTTTTGAAATATTTATTCAGTATAATGTTTGTGCTATTTATAGACTATTTGCATTTTCTTGTTTTTTAATTATTTTTTTTTGCATTATAATGATAAAATAATTTTGGTTCGACAGAATGAATTCATCATTTTTATTATCAAAAATGTCTTGTTTTATGTTTCAACGACAAAAACTTAAAAATAAAATACAACTCTGTTCCTCATTAGTAGATTTTTGTAGAAAAAAAATTCTCATATTAAAGAATCAATCGGTTTAATAACATAAAATTTAAATAAAATACATACTGTTAAGGTAATAAGCTTTGTCTTTGTTAGTTAGAATAAATGTTAATTATAATATTCGTGTATTTTTAAAGAGTTATTCAGCATTAAATTAAGATTTTTAAATACAAATATACATAAAAGTTGATAAAAAATGCATTTTTAGGTGAAAGAGAATCCAGAAACTGTTATTGGAAATACAATGAATATGGAATCAATTAGGCACAATGTGTTAAGAGAACACAGTTATTTTAATAACTGCAGAAAAAAAAAAAAAAAACAAACGATGGTCTAATGGAAAACCTGAATCTTCATGTTCTTCTGAACAATTAAATGATGATTCTTTACCAGAATGGTGTAAAACCAATA